>JAVQJF010010362.1:0-12690 GCA_036023855.1 Gadopsis marmoratus | reverse complement strand
CAAGCACTTTCAAGGTATCCCAAGGTATCCATTCAAGCACTTTCAAGGTATCCCAAGGTATTTTTTCAAGCACTTTCAAGGTATCCCAAGGTATCCTTTCAAGCACTTTCAAGGTATCCTTTCAAGGTATCTCAACTTATTTTTTCAAGCACTTTCAAGGTATCCCAAGGTGTTTTTTCAAGCACTTTCAAGGTATCCAAGGTATCCTTTCAAGCACTTTCAAGGTATCCCAAGGTATCCTTTCAAGCACTTTCAAGGTATCCCAAGGTATTATTTCAAGCACTTTCAATGTATCCTTTCAAGCACTTTCAAGGTATCCCAAGGTATCCTTTCAAGCACTTTCAAGGTATCCTTTCAAGGATAACCTTTTCACTAACTGGATGTCAGAGGTCAAATGTATAAATCACTGGACTGCACTCAAGCATGAACTCCATATGTCTTTGGCTTTTGTAGCCACAGTGTGGCTCTAGGGATGGAAAAGGCGGTGAGTCAGTCCGCCACTTTAGTCGAAACTGAAATATCTCAACAATAGGATGAATTGGCACAAAAGTTAGTACAGACATTCATGGTTCCCACATGATGTATCCTACTGACTTTACCTTTAACGCCAAAATAAGGTTGACATTTGTGGTTATGAGTCAATGTCTGAACAACTATGTAATGAATTGCCATGAAATTCATGTTGCCCCGTGGATTAATTATCATAACTTTTAACCCTGCAACACTATGACATTAAAATCAGCTGCAGCTGTACTTTGTGTTTAGTGCTAATTAGCAAATGTTAGTATGCTAACACTCTATGTTAAAATGAGGAACATGAAAAATATTATACCTGCTAAAAATCAGCATGTTTATATTGTCATTTGGAGCATTTTAGCTTGCTGATGTTAGCATTTAGCTCAAAGCACTGCTGTACTGCCTCACACAGCTGCTAGCATGGCTGTAGACTCTTAGTCTTACATGCTTACTGCACTACTGAGCAATGTGGATTAACTATTTGAAAGAAATCGAAATGTTTTGAGGCATGTAGGTTATCATGTGGCTAAATTAAGTTTAAAAGTGAAATATGTCTTGTGAGATCGTATTTCAAAAACTCTATGGTGACAGAAATATGAACATTTCTGGGTCCAAGTCGAGGGATTCATCCATGTGCGGACCACCACATGCATTCCAGCTGCGATGACACAGAAAAGGAAGCCGTGACACAGAAAAAACACCAGCAGAGATGCTAGCCTAATGGGTTAGTGTTCCAGTAGTGTGCTTTTCTGAGATGTGAGGCTACACAACAGTGGCTTTCAGGCAGCAGTGTAATCGTGGCCTGCTCTGCCTTCATATCGCTCATGCATTGGCAGAACCTCCTTACATATTCATGTGCTGAGGGAAAAGGATTTTGTTGCTCTGAGAAAACTAGTAAAAGTCAGCCGTTAAATGTTTAATGGCTGCCGCTGTGCTGAACTTTCAGGATGAAGGGTGATGAGATGAAGGCATGGACGAAGGGCAAGATGGAAGAAGCTGAAGACTAGACATGGTGGAAGATTCTCCAGTGAACTTTTTTTTCACATGACACAAATGGTCGTTGCCCAACACTACCGAAAAAAATACATATGCAATATACATAGAAAAATAAAGCTTCACACATGGGTAAATCTGAATTTGGGGGCTACTGGGTAATTAAGTCCATCAAACAACATTAAGAATGTGGTAAATAATTTAGTCACTTGTTCCTGAAGAGCTGAAAAATGGTAATATGAGTTGGTATTATTCAGACACCAGATACTTTTGGAAGATAGTGGGTTGACTTGATATACATCTAACCATGCAACTAAATATTTGGCCAGTGGTTATTTACTTGGACAGGACGTATTCCTTTGAGTGGACACACATCAGCTGTTGTGGAGATTGAAACTATGAGTCTTTACAGTAATTACAGGACAATCTCAAGCCACTCAAGCTTTGAGGAAGAGAAACAGTTTCAAAAGAAATATTCATTCAAAATCAAAACTTGCTTAAATACAAATATATGGATATGCTAGTATTCTAAATTATTCTGACAGAATACAGGTCAAATTGAAATACAAGAAGACACCAAATGCTGAGCAGTTTTTCAACTTGCAAAGCTGCAGCTTCTGTAACATCCATCCATCCATCCATTTTCCACCGCTTATCCGGGGCCGGGTCGCGGAGGCAACAGGCTTCTGTAACAGTTATTTGTTATCTGGGATTTAATTTGTGCCAATAGTGTCTCATAAATCAAAACCAAACCCTATGGTTTTGAACAGTGCGTAAGTCAGTAAAAAGGCATTTTGACCACAACTCTGCTTAAAACAGCACAAACCAGAATCTCCTTGTTGACATGCAGCTCCTCTCGGCAGGGAGGGTCACCATGACTGTACAGTGGTGTTTTGGGGGTCATCACCAGATGTATCCTTCTCTTACTTTAGTCCCAGCCTCACCACATTGGGTTTGTTCTGGATAAAATTGAAGTGCCCTCTAATCGCCAGGCCGCAACAGCTGCACTGTTCACTGGGCAGGGCCGTGCCGTGCCAAGCAGCTCCACAGGGGTTAAAGTTGAAACCCACATCTTTCATTTGGGATATATCTGGGGTAGTTAATCACAGAGCTGAGCGAAGCTGAGGTGAACTGAGGACCATTCATTACGCTGTTGTACCCTCTGCACACACACACCCACATACATACGTGCATTGCATGCATATAGAGAAGTCCTACATTTTGCACGAGCATAGGAGCTAACGTATGTGAAAAATCATGTGAGCACACTTGCATATTTAAATTTTAAATGTTTTATTTAGACTCATTAATTGCATTAGTGCGCATGTAATTTAGAATAGGGTATGGGTTTATGACACACACACCCACACACTCGCATACTCTGCCATCTACTTCTCATGAGGCTTCTCCAGTACTGTTCCTCCTCAGCAGCAGTGGTGAATGTCTCACCTCATCCCATCACCCTCCTCCTCTCCCCCTCAGATAAAAAAAAAAGGCAAAGAGATACTTCTCTCCCTTTCCTTCCACTCCTCTTTCACCTCTGCTTCTGCTTCCACTCGCCACTAAAAAACTACAACAGGTTGAAAGAGGCAGTCAAAAAACCAAGTACGTCACAAAAAATGGGCATAATTTTAAGGAGTCATGTCTAAAGTTCACGACATTATTGCAAATTATTTCGCACCTTCTGAACTGATGCAACACAAGGGTTGTGTTAGCAATATCATATCCGTCGATCATATCCAGACTGTCTGCACAGCGATCATTAGAGTGTCTGTTTCCTCTCAGTGCAATGAAGGCTATAAGCAATACAAAGCATATACGGTGCATTTTGGACTTTTTTTGTCCACATTTCCTGTCTCCCATCTCCTGCAGCTGTACCTCCAGGCTACCAGCTTCACTGTTGCTACTTCCAAACATCCTGTTTTTCCTCTTTCAGCAGTAAGTTTATTTGGAAGTCCAGAATCAAGCAAATATTTAACATGTTTGAAATTAAATGTGTGTGGTTCTCACTGAACATCTATTTATAAGAGTTACACAAATAACCCTGGCTCTGAGCTCTTCAGCTAAGCCTTGCTGTTGCAGAGTTTAATTACTGGCACAAACTGCAACAAACACATACTTCAGGTTGTACTGTCTGGTTACTAAAAGTTAATCCACACCTCTTAGCCAATCACAATCTACAATTATCAGTGGCCATGGTATAACAAAAACAATATACATAAGAGACATTGCAGTATTTCCCTACCAGTCTTTTCCTGGTAGGTCCTGGCAGAACTTTCATGTCAATAAATGAAATTTGCAAAGATATATATTGGACATTTAAGTGAATAAATAAAAATCCAAATAATTACTAATATTTAAAAACGTGCTGAGAGTCTTGTATTCTAAAAACCTTTGCCCGTCCCTGGTCTTGAATGCTTTCCATTATATCACTGTAATCACAAAATGAAATTTTTCACTGTAAAATTAACAAAATTACCCTCATGATCCTGTTCTCGTTTTTTGTCCCTTGCTCGCCATAATTTTTAATAGTGATCTTTTAGGTTCTGTATGGTACATTCGAGATGGAGAGTGACATGAAAACACAGGTTTTTGATAGCTTCAGACCAATAACATGGTATAATGGCACAACAGAAAGCCTCCAGGTTTTGGTGAGTAACAACATAAACATAAACCGTTTTAAAAAACCGCAAGAAAGTACACAATGTAGATGTTTTTCCATTATCAGCATATTTATAGGCCCAGGTCTTTTTTATAGCAACTCCCCTGACAGACAACATGAGGAACATTGTTTTTTAATTTCACTAATGTGTATTTTTGCAGACAAAGGGTTCTGCTTCAGCATTAAGTATGTGAAAATACTTCTTGGCAATATGAAGTACATTTTCATCAAAGTTTGTAGTTTCCACTAAGCCATTCTAATTTAGGTCATCATCATTTGCATGAAAATGCTTGGATGTGATAGAAGAAATTGACATGGCAAGTGTAGTAGAGGGCTGATACTCTAGGCTCAATTTTCTATTCCAGTGTGGAGGAATAGATGTTGTGAGAGTTAGCAGCAGCCCCCCGTGACATTTCAGCTGTGACTCTCAGTGTTCATCAGTGTGACTGCAGCCGACACATTTTGTGTGTGTTGTTTTGACTCGAGGCAACCGTGTTACCAAGCACAATGGTCTGTCAGTGAGATGAAGAACGGAGGAGATAGTGAAGGAAAGGCGGAAATGAGAAACGAGAGGAGGAGCAGACAGGAGGAGGAAATTGAACGGGGTGAAGATAAAGGCAAAGAGGATGAATTGAAGGGGGGAGGGTGCAAGAGAAAGCAAAAGATGGCTGATGAAAGAACTGGGGTGGGGAGGTACGCATACTGTAGGTGGGCCAGCTGCAGGGCTTAGAAGTAGGGAAAGGTGAATAAAAAACTAAACAAGAGTACAAAATTTTAAAAGGCCACCTGTTCATTATTTAGCCATGGTAAGACTTAAAACTTTAAACCTCTGATTCAGTCTTTCACTTATGAATAATTAACCCTACATTTGGCCTTGGACTAGAGGGCAGAGAGAATGAATAAACCTGATTCAAAAGGTTAGGATCTGGGTCATCAAACTGCTGAGTCACAACGATGGTAAGAAATAGAATAATTAAGGGGAATAATTATTGAATCATTGAAATGTATCCTTTCAAGGTATCCCAAGGTATCCTTTCAAGCACAAGGCCTAGGGTCACGCGGTTGCACTTCAGGCACACATAAAATTTCCACGGAATTTTACATTTCTAGTTTATTTATTATTATTTAAGTTTGTGTGGGCTTGAGGTCAGTATAAGTAGCTATGATAATGGTTAGAACCTAAAATATGTAGTGTTGATGTGTGCTAGATGGGAATGGAGATGATGTTTCATTGTGCTTTCCACTGGAAAACAAAACAACCCACAGTTGGTCCAGTGTGTTTATACTGTAGCATGGGACCTATGCAATGGAAAAGTTCTCTAAATGTTTGACCAGTATAGGTACTGTAAACTCACGTAGAGAACACAAAGCTGGTTAATTATCATACTCATTACCTGCAATCAAACTCATCTTATTTGCTCGAGGATATTGACATACTGTATATGACCATGGTCACAATTTCAATCCAGAATTCTTATTGTGTTTTATGTTTTTCTGGAAAGATCAGGATCATTTCCAGAGAGGAGAGGAGAGAAGAAACACTTTCATGAATGGGTGGGTGTGTTTGGGTGGTTCAAAGAGTAATGAACTTGACTGAGAGAAAGACGGGCAATTATTTAATCAGTCAACCACTCAGTCAATAAAGGGAGGCAGATGTTAATTAGTCTCACACATACATGTTTGTTTCTGTTGCAGAGCAGTTTCTACAGAGGAGACAGGAAGGAAGGTGAGAGGGTTGTACCAGGTTGAATCACAGGGAGTCAGTCTCCAGTTTGGCCTACACCCTGTGATTGAAGACAAAGTTGGAAACTTACTGAGGTAAAGATTGCAGTGTGCTGTGTGTTGATGATTGAAGCAATCAAAGGGATGAATCACAGCGTGCTGTTCGCAGACAAATAAAGGCCCTGGGGGTGCAGAGAAATAGGGGAATACATGGAGTTCAATAGTAGAAGGAAGTGTATGTACTTACAATGTCAGTCCTTTCAACATATGCCGTTGCAGTTTTTATATTTTGGTAACACTTACTGTCAACCAATAATGAACTGATCTGGTATCATCCATCTCTCACGCTCCGCTGGTCTTGCTCTCTTTCTCTTTCCATCCCTCCCACTCTCTTCATTTGTCTCCCTCTTCCCTCTCTCTCTCTTTCAGCCCTTGATGAGAACTTAATAGCAGTTGAAATGGTCACGTTTCCACCTCATGACTCCAACATCTAAACATTAATTACACGCCTATTTATACAGCTAAAGATAGATAATGTGCGTATGTGTGTGGCCTTCGTTGTTTGACTGTGTGTGTGTGTTAGAGAGTTTAACGAGAGACACGGTCTCACCTAACCTGTCTAAATTTGTCCGCACACCTGCTGCTTACTGTAGGCAGACAGACCAGACGACTAAATGAGATTTGTCCCAGTTCTCTTACATTGTTCAGTACCTGTTGTTCGGTCTAAACTGAATAATGCCTGAACATTTTTATGATATATTATATTTTAGTAGGAATCATATAAAAGTAGGATTTTCTACTGAACTGAGTACATCAGTTATAAAAGCATGTATCTGCTGATCAGAAGACTTTTCACCGTACTGAATGATACTCAGTAGCACCTGCAAGTCACTATACTGACAACGCTGTAGAGGTGATCAGTACATGCATGAACAAATCTTCATCATTGAATCTTCAATGTGAACTGACTGTACTGAATCACCTTTGTCACTTTCGCTTTTAGCGTGGAGCTCCTCACTGCTGACTCAGAGCATCACAGTCAGCACAGCTGTGATACACACACACACACACACACACACACACACACACGTGCTACTTTTACTTAAGCAAAAGATCTGAATACTTCTTCCACCACAGCTTCCTCGTTAAGGAACTTATTAAAAGGCAGTGAAAGCCACAGAAACAATCACAAACTGATAACTCTGTCTTAAATAATAATTATAATAATAATAACGATAGGCAGCAAAAGACTGAACGTACTAGTGGACTGAGAACAGTCTGAATCAGTGCTTAATATCCGGCCGTGTGAACGAGGATGATGCACTTCAGTATCTACAACAGTAATTTAATGACACTGATACTGAAGATATTGAAGTGCATCTGAACGGTGATGCGGCTGTTTAGCGTACAAAAAGAGTAAACAGACTACAGTCATTTAAGTCCGAGTGTGGATGAAAATGCATTGATTGTTACTCATGGGGAACGTCTGTGATCTTTATTATTTCATATGTATGACATGCATAACACACAACCAAGTTATAAATGTAAAAAAACACATGGACTTTATTTATCAAATTAAATGTACTGAGGGTGAATAAAGGGTTTATGTCAAATGACTACTGAATGCATTGCCAGCGGTTGTTTTCCAGATGCTGTCATGCCTCACCTGCCGTCCAGTCGCCATCTGTTTCCTGCCACTGGAGATCACATGACCAATCACCTGTCACCTGTCTGCTAAGCTGTTCTTCATTCATTCAATGGCCTCTTAGTTTACATGATGAACAGTTTCAGTAACAGTTTAATGATGTGTCCATTTCCAACACCTGGTGTCCTTCTAGCTGCTCAGTCAAAACATTAAACATGTATCTTTAGATCGCATGTCCCGACACTTTCATCTCCCATGTAAACTCACTGAATTAGTATTTTATCTCATACTTTCAGTCTTCAGATTGTTTAGTTGAAAATACTTAAGCACTTTTTGCCAAATCAAAATAATGTAGTATGAAGATATTCCTCAAGTCTGCTCCACACAGGGTGGTCCTCTGAGCAAAACAATACTGGTGACTAACACTTGATAGAAATGTTATTTCAGTTGTGTTCTATGTGCCTGTGTGTCTGTACAGCTGTGATTCATGTCTCGTGCTGCAGCAGCTAATTTAGAAACGGATTGCTTAATGATAGCAGTACGTCTGCTGTATGATAATCAATGATGCTGATGCTTAGTCACAGTCAATTTACACAGCAGTGACCAAATATAGAACTCTCATTTCAGCTTATTTTCCTATCATTTGTTATAATGTTATGCAGTTTGACTGAAGGGTAAAATGCTCTGGATTGAAACCAATAAAAACTTATCTAACAATTTGCACTCCACTAAGTTGAAAACAAGATGGCGTCGAAACAGTATATTTGTATTAAATGTTGTTAGTTTTACAATTTCAGGGATTATGTAACCCATGGTATCGTGTAGACATTTAATTACGAAATCAAAACAGCTAGCTGTCTTTACGCAACAGTGGGGATTTTTTAATAGTGTGCAGCTGTATTTATACTAATTTATCTTTACCCAGTCTAAATAGGTTGGAACGTTGACTCATTAAATTGGATCTGATTCGTAGTTCATAGAACCTATTTATTCAGCAGTATGAGTTCAGATAGAGTGTTGAGTAGTGAGCTCCTCTTCTGTGCTCCATTTAAGCATGTTTGTTGTTTGTCAGATGAATTTTGTTTTACAGTATTATTTAACTCCAAAAACAGGAGCGTAGGCAAGGTAGGAGGAGGCAGAGGGAAACTGGTGGAGGAAAATAGAGGTATTTAGAAAAGTAAAAATGTTTAAGCAAAAAGCTGTACAGAGGCCTGAATTAAGAAGACACACTCACAGGATCCAGAGAGGAAATCCTAAACTTCCCTCTTCTGTGGAAAACAATTGTGATCCCTCCTGACCTTTTCTGACATCACCATGACAACATGACCATTTTAATTACCACAATGGGTTCTGTAGATTTTTCCACCATTACTAAATCCCTTGTTAGTGCATCTGTACATGACTTTGCATGTACGTGGGTTTTTATGTGTGGGGGATTAAATTTACGTGTGTGTGTGTGTGAGACAGTGTGCAAGCACTCTACAGTACAGTACATGTGTGTACATACGTGTATATTCATGTATATGTAGGTATATTTAAGCAGCAGAGTTGCTGGTAATTGGTCCTGACAATGTGGTGCCCCCTCAGATGCCTGTGAAGAAATGACCCTGGATCCACAGGACATCATGTCCTGGCGAGACACAAGCCTGCAATTAGACACCCATGAAGCGGAACTGCCCTCTGTGTGTGTGTGTGTGTGTGTGTGTGAGAGAGAGAGAGAGAGAGAGAGAGAGAGTGCACAAATACAGTATGTGTTGCCAGTGTGCAAGAGAAACATCCTCCCTGTGTCTGACTATGGTTGAAACTTTGTAACTGCAACAATGACTCTGTGTGTGTGTGTGTGAGAGTGTGTGTGTGTGTTTGCGTGTGTGAAGCCACTGTAACAGAATTAGCGCTTCCTCTGGTTTTGCAGTTGTAATGACCTGATCCAGAGGAATTCGCTTGTGGAATGTGACAGCAACTATTTCAAACCAACTCATAGTGTTGTGTGTGTGTGTGTGTGTGTGTGTGTGTGTTTACCTCAGATTTGGGTCCTTTTTCTTCTCTCCCATCCCCTTTTTCCTCTCTCTTTCCCTTCCTCACTTTCTTCTCCATCTGTCCTTGTTTCAATGTACATGCTCCCTCATTCTGGGGTCAGATGATTTGTAGTGTTGTAAACAATAAAACATGCCTGGTTGAGACAAAACAAATAAATTTAACTTTAGAGAGATGAGTACAGAGGAGGGCAGTTGGGTGTTATAGTAAAAAAGACAGGACCCAGGAAGAGGAGATGTGAGCAGGGAAAAAAGGAGAGTGAGGGGATTTGAGGACAGATGAGGGGAACAGAATCAGCGTTAGAAAATGTAGTGTTGCCATCTGCACTGATAGGGATAATGATCAAAGTGCGACCCCACAAGAGAAAAAAAATGTGTTAAAAATAGAGCAGCATGGTTAAAAAAAGCCACAGCATTCACCTTCATCCTGTTCGGACAACAGAAGAGGTCAGATACAACAGCAGATTTGTTTGGAGAAGAGAGCAGAGAGAAGTATGCACTGAATATACAGTAAATGGCGCAGCATACAGACTGGTGACACACTTGTGGTGCACTCACACAGGTTTTAATTCATGTCGCTGTTTCTGTGAGACTTGTTCAGGTGGTGTTTTAAGTCTTTGTAATATATTCTTAGTACATTAAGATTAGTGATATCAGGCTTTTTTAATTTACAGTATAGTAGGAGAAGCAAATCACAGGTGTTACTAATAACATGAATGATGTTTAAGTGAGCCTGAAAGTGAAGCAGCTAAATGGAATCAGTAAGCTCGGAAAGTGCACGTTGGATGAGTGTGATGTTCGTGCATTGGACCAATGTCATCAATCACCAAATGAGAACATATCTTTTGGAAGAATTGCTTCAGCAGAAATCCAGAGACTTGGACACCAAGTAAATCTTTAAAAATTGTCCACTTCTATGCTGTTAAATCCAAATTTAAAAGACAAACCTTCCCCAGACATCAAGTCAATTGCAAGCAAATGTTTTGTTACAAAACATGCAACTGCACTTCTCACCGCCGTCAACTGACATGGTGGAGATTTCCTTAGGTTCACTCTGTAATATCGCGCTCTGAAATGATGGTCGTTGAAGCTCTTTTAGGCTGCATCCTTCTTCTCAGGTTCATTCCCTGCAGTAGATTATGCTGGAGGGGGGAAAAGCATGTCAGTGGACTCTGTCAGGATTCTGCAGTGATGCACTGACCCTGGATGTCATTTGCCAAGTGTGTAAAAAGTGTCCCCTGTGCTAATTAACTGCTGACATTGCAAAGACAGAAATCCACATAAATCATAAGTGTTGAACGCTTCACAGCCAACGAAAGTAAGCATGGACCATCTGTGACTTGAAGCCGCATCATCCCACAGCCTAATTATGCTTGTTCCTCTGGTGCTTCTGTTTAACTAAAGCACACACACACACACACACACAGTTAAGCCAGCAGGAGTCTCATGTTAACAATAACTGCGCATTCTGTGTGGTGTGATCTGTAAGAAGAACATCGCTGGCTGATGGTCCAATTTTCTGCATCATGTCTCTGTCTCTCTATCTGTTTGCCTGCTGTGCGTGAGAATGAAAAGTGGTTTCTAAAAGAAATGCATTTCCATTACACACACACACACACACACACACACACAGAATACTAGAGAGTAACTCATGTTAACAATTACAGAGTAATCTCCCTTCCTGTAAGTAAGTGTCAGTAAGATGTTTATGTACCAACCAGCTGTGAAATAATGAGCAACTACAGTGCTAAGGCACTCAGTGAATCATGCATGGAGATGTTTGAGTGTATTTGTGTGCTTATATGACTGTGATTAGTTTGCGTGTGGTCAGAAAGGTGTGACTGGTCTTTCCCACTGGCAGGTCTGGGTCTCAGCGTTTCCAGTGGAAGGCCGAACACTTCTCTCCTTAACCTTTATAAATGTGTGTGCAACTGCATATGTACGAGTGTGTTTTTGTTTTAGTCTTAAGGTTGCTTGTTACCAGCTCCAGCAGTTGCGGTTCCACTCATTTTTTTTTTTTCCAATTTTACCAATTTCTTATGTGTCTAAACTGCATGTGAACTCGCTTCAGAGGCCTAATGTTTCATCTCTATGCTCATGTGAGTTTGTCAGTGCTACAATCACACTGCAGGTCAGTGCTATTACTTCTGAAATTAGTATCATAATATACTATATAATATATATACTATATATATATAAATATATTTTAAAAATTCAACATAAAATAAAAATAAATACCTATAAAGCAATCCAGATGATAAACTATCATATACATCATTTATATATATCATATACAGTAATCACAGGGTGACCACCAAGGCTGTTACTTAAGACCACAGGATAACAGAACTTTCTCACTTTGTAATGAATCACAGCTGAAATACTAAACACATTCAATTTTGTTGAAGCTAAAGACTAACTTGGTTTGTTGATACAAGATATCCTTCTTTAAATACTGATCATTCAAAATTATAAATCTTTTTAGTCTCCAAAAAAGAGTATAAGTTGGTGTTTCAGTGTGGTCTTTCTCTTGTACGTGCACAAAATATCTGAAACAGTGGAATTCAAATGCAACTAAATACTTTGGACAATGTTTCAGATGGAAACCACAGTGTAAGTGCAATCTAAAATTAAAACACACATGGGAGCAGGTGCGTCGTCAGAGATACTGTCCTTCAACCTTACAGTCAGCCTGAGCCTCAGAAAGATGGACTACTCCTTTGGGATCAACAAATATCTCAAAATGATGAGATCAGGAAATAAATCTGATATGCAGTTTGAACTGGCCTTCTGTCACACTCAACTCATAGTGTGGAGGTGGGAAACAGTGTTTGTGTGTGTGTGCACCTCCATTGGTAATAGTCCAATAATTCAGTTGAGTAACTACAACTAAATTACATCTGTACAAACACACACACACACACACCATTGTGTTGTGAACAAATCAGTTCTTATTCCAAACTATTTCTTCTGCTGTCCTGCCTCAATCTCAATTTCACATTTCTCGCTGTGCACTTTCCTTGTTTCCATCTCTCTCAGACTTGTGTCTATTATCTTTATTATTATTTTACACAGTGCAGTTTCTCTGGGGGGGGGGGGGGGGGGGGGGGGGGGGGGGG
>JAVQJF010010358.1:0-38624 GCA_036023855.1 Gadopsis marmoratus | reverse complement strand
TTTTTTGGGGGGGGGGGGGTGTTTTTTTTTAGCCAGATTAAAAGGCGGAGAGCGCTGCGAGCCTCGCGGGAAAAGGAGACCTGTGACAGACGCGTTATCGGCCAGCTGAGCGCGCGCGTGTCTTGCGCGGCGGCGGTTGTTCGCACTCGTCAGGTCGCGCGGTCCGCACGTGGCGGGTTAATGCGCTCGCTTTTTTCCCAGCTGCCGTTTCACCGCGCAGCGACAGGTCGACGCGTAGAACTTGTTGCGTGAAATGCGAGCGCAGGGTGCGTGGACGGAGGGGTGGAAGAACCCTTTTGCTTAGGATTCTCATTCAGGCAGATCGGGGGTTAATGTTCAGAGTGTTCCTTATTAGAATGCCACCAGACCCGTTATAGGTCAGGCCCAGGTCTTGGTGCTTTTGGTGCTGTGATATTATATTCCTTTGTAAGTCAGTCCCGTCCTCCTCCTCCTCCTCCTCGACACACGGTTTTAGACAGAACTTTTGCTCCTTTGAGAAGTGTTTTTTTCTCCTCCCTGAGAACACAGGTCTTACAGACCGGATAGCTGAGTGGTTAGAAGGGGAGTTTGCCTGTGGGATTGTGCATGGCAGGTGCTGTGCACACTTAAAACAAAAACATTGCTCATTGAAATGCAAAGTGGAAGATTCCTGGAAAATTAATTGAATGCATTGCTGTGATTTTAATTTCCCCCCCCCCCTTTTCTCTCCTACCATTTCATTTAAGGCATGTGTACCCCCTGTTGCATCATTCCTCAGAGTTGAGCAAGAATAAACGCAGTCTTTTTTTCTTTTCTTTTTTAGCTTTTCAGCTTACTAGTGTTGTATTTTACTTCATACGCTTTGAGTTTGAAACGTATCAGCAGCCAGGCCTTTGTCTAAACGCGTTGGCATCGAAGAGAAGTTGAACTGTCCTGCATGCAGACGAGAAGTTGTGTGAATTTGCAGATCATTTACCAGTTAATAGACGGCTTATGATGTTTGGTTAGGGGGTGTGTGTGTGTGTGTGTGGCAGCATATGAAAATTATTAATTTCATGAGTTGTGGGCAAGCATTTACTGTCAGTGACTCACCTTGGAAACTTTGCTTGTGGTGATTCCAAACCACGGCTTCCTCATCCTTTCTCATCCCGTTCACTCCTTGGCACAGAAGGAGCATGTGCTGCTGAGCTGATGACACATGGCGAAGGCAGGTTTATCAAATGAATTAGAATATGTGTTAGTTACATGACCACGGTAAAAGTGGCCACTCAGTTACGTGTAACTCTCCGTTCAAAACATATCATTTATCATCAGATGTTTTGTTATTACAAAAAAAATAAACACAGAATCCCTATTAGACCTGATTATTAGCAGCATTAACACAGCATTTCCCATGTTGGAACACACAGCCTTGTCATATTTTGGTATAAGCACATTTATTCTTTAAACACTTCGCTCCTTCTCCTCACCTATTGATGGATATTTACTGAGCATATATTTTATAGTCTTTGAGGGATAGCTTGTACATTTCTCACGATGATGATGAAGATGAACGTAGGAGTGTAAAATACATTACAAGCTAAGTTCACCTTGAGTTCCCTCTTCTAGCCATTAGATGTTTCTCTCATTTTCCTTCCACACGACACATTTTTGAGGGCACGTTTAAAGAATATTCTGGATATACCGCTATCATTACACAATAACGCTTACATGAAGCTTAACTGACATCGGGGACATTTGAGCAGCCAGTTGCCCCTGTTAGTCCGTGTTAAAGGCATCCGAATGCATCAGACGCAGCACCTTTCTGTTCTTTTTTTTGTTTAACCCTTTATGCGGCGACACACTCCACTGTAATGTAACCGACGTTTCCCTGTGGATTGCCCCCCCGCGCATCCGCCCATCTGGATCCGGCATTCCACTAAAAATACTCCAGGTGTTCACAAACCATTGGGGGGGGGGGAAAGAGTCTCCAAAATAATTAAGACGCACGCTTTTACAGCAATCTCCGATTCAGCACTGCCAAATAAAGACTATCTTGAGCTCCAAACAAAGAGCAGCGTCAACTTTATTTCAATCCACTTGGGGGATGTTTGAGGCGCTCCAGCGCACTTATGCATAATGCACGGCCATAAAGCATCCAGGAGTTAGGGGAGAGATGTGTAATTTACCAAGGCCCCATGCTGTGCCCGGCTATAGAAGGATGAGATAATTACTGCAAATCCTTGACAAACTTTTACTCAACCAATTCCAGGCAAAAATAAATGACCCACTTACAGAGGAAGAGTGCAGGGCAGCTGATCAATACCCCCCTGTCGAAACTGATAGGAATGACACACAGGGCACGTTGTCACAGTGCATCGCTTAATCCTTGATCTCCATTCAGGCTGCATAATTAAACGGCGGGTCATGACGTTAGGGTGTTGGTCTCTTTGTCTAGGCGGCACGCTGTTCAGAAACAGTCGCAGCCAAAGCAGGTTGTGACAGTGATTCAAGTCTGACGCGTCCAGTAACAGCTGCACATTAAAAAAAAAAAAAAAAGTCCTGTACACTTCTGACACAGTGTGAAACATCTCTAAGCCGTATCATTGCCTACACTTGGTGCATGATAGGTCATTGAATAGAAATGCCCACTGACAAAAGCCTGAGGCCCGGAGGTTGCCTCACTTCTTTTTTTCCACAAACTGCACACTTTTGTCTCGTTTCACAGCAAATTTCTGCCAACTTCAGTGTTCATTGTCAGCAAAGATGTGAGTGTGGAGTTTTGTTCTGAGAGGCATGATGCAACCGAGCTGTAACACCAAACAGATAATGCTGTTAGCTACAGAGGTCTTTTTAGTTCCTTTCTTTAAAAGAATTTCTTTTTATATTGTTAAGTTTCACTTTTTTAACTCCATACATCCCAGAAGCATTTTTTTCTCCTTTTGTCCAAAACAAAGTCGCCCTTTGTCAAACGCCTTCCCTGCGGCAGGTGGGAACTGTGACGCGTCTGCAGTGAGTCTACAAAAACATTTGTCATTCCAGTCTTATAGGATGTATTTATATAATCCCCTTGATCGTCTGTTTGAGCAGATCATTGGAAACATATGACATGCATAATTTATCGCACCGGTTAAAGAACACGAGGTGTAATAAATAGATGCAGTGAAAAACTCACTGATGCCACTTCACAGGATTTTTTTCTGCGCAGGTAATGATGGGCGCAGATTGCTTGGAAGCGTGGCTCTTTTTTTTTTTAACTAACAGACAAACAGGTGAGTCACATTCTGACATGAAATCATGTCTGTTTGCAACAGTGCTGCCTCATGTCTCTGCACTCACACACTCCAGGTTGAACGTTGCCTTTCATCCCACTCGACGGCCTAATTGTAAATGGCAGGAGGGCATAAACAATTCAATATATATTCATATAACAGAGCCAATAAATCCATGTGAAAATGAAGCAACACAATTAAACACACAAACAAAAACAAAAATCCTCTATGGGTCAGAAGTCACCAGTAATGTCTGTCCACACAGGAAGACTACCAGCTGCACCGAATAATAGAGAGAAGGAGCTCACAGAGGTTCACACTTACCTAAAAGGAGTCCCTAGAATTTATGTACTGCTCTTAATATAATTGTGACACGAGCAATTTGGCAATGCACACTCTATTTAGATTACTTCAAACTGTTAAATCATGTGCTCAAAAGATATGCATGTACTGTAAAGCAGCAGTGCGTGTCAGCTCAATTACGAGGCTCCCCGGACATGTAAAAGCTTTGTTAAACGCATTTTATTCTGCTTTATCTGTGACTTTACACGCACGCATACCAAAACAGAGAAAACTTTAGAGTTACGTTTCTGCAGCGTGTCTGTGTGGGCAACCTTGAGTTCACCAGTTTGCCTGTGCAAGCTACACGCTAAGGTTAGAGTCAGAGCAGAGGTGTTGTTAGTGGGCTAGAATTCCAATTGAGTCAAACTTAAGCATGTAGATTCAGGGCTCTCTCAAGGCCAGCTGAGAGGAGCCAGGAATGCAGCCTGCAGAGTCGAACTTGCTGGAATTTTCCACGCATACCAGGAACAGTCCTTTGCGAGTGTGCCATCTGCTGGATGATGGGTCAGTTGCTTCCATAAAACATGAGGATATATAGTGCAAGCAGTAGCTAGCATCCTTACAAATCTTCACAATCTTGAGTGTTTGCGCTCTCTCTCCCTCTTTCCTCTCACACGCCCAGGGCTGCAAAATGCAGGAGTTCCAAGAGCACATGAGGAGGAGTTGTTAAATTTGGGACAACTTCTGCACAGATTAGTTTCAAAGCCTTGTTGTGTGTGTCTACATGGATTCAGCTTGGTATTTTAACAGCGGTATCTACTCTCAGTGATAGGGAGCCTCAGTGCAGAGTTTCAAATGGTAAACAAGTGGGTCTTATTTCTTTGCACCACCCTCAATAATGATCCAATAAGAATCATCTGTCTGAATCAACCCCCTTTCCTGTTCTGCTGTCGCAACAACACCTATTAGTCAGTATCAAGCTGTAGATCTTGATATTCTGGGGTGTGTTGGAGACATCGCGAGGCTCCTTCCTCATATCACAGCATTTTTTGTTTCGTCTTTAACTTTGGGGCTGTGCATTCTCCTGCTTACAAATGTGCTCATATTGAACAGCAGTGACTGCCAACTTACTTAGCAAGCTAACAGGCAGTTAACTAAAAATAATGCACAAACACTATAGATATCTAAAAGAAATAACATTAGCTAGTAATGGATACATGGATTAGATAGTTAGCTAAAAATAATGGATAATTGGTTGAAACAGTTAGCTGAAAGTAATGCACAAACAATTAATATAGATATCTAAAAGTATTAGATAAACGGTTGAAATAATTAGCCAAAGTATTGGGTAAACAGTTGAAATAGATAACATTAGATAAATATCTGCCACTCCAAGTAGTAGTAAGAATGCAATTCAATTGTATTAAAAATTATTACAACAATATCCACTTTTTGTGGTGTTACTTTACATCTATTGCAGGTATGTTGTAAAACTGTTTTCAAAAATGCGAAAAATAATTTCATGGCAAATCTGGCATTAGGCCTCAGTATATTGCGGCAGAGATTCCATCTGCATCAAACGTTCACAGCCTCCATTAGGATATAGGTGTATTTTCGTGTCAGCTTTTTTTGGTTTCCTCCAGCCAAAGCAGTAAATGGTTTTAAATCCAACATGGAAACATGGGATTGGTGAGGATGAAAGCAATTCCACCAAGCCCCAGAAGTCAACTGCTTAACCAAAAAAAAAAAAAAAAAAACAACCTCAAACTCTGGGTACTGACATGGATTGAAGAAGAGATCATTTCAGCATTTCTATGAAATATCAAGGAAAATATATGCATCACACATTACATGCACATACATTTAAATTGTTAAATTGAAAAGGTTTATATATATTTTTAAATAAATATATCTTTTATTTCTCCTTTCCTTTTTTAATCCAATTTCTGAATAATGTGTTAGCTTTGCTTAAAATGTATCAGTTCTGATTGAATTTTGACTTTGTCTCGACTGCGCCTACACCCTTATTTCAGTTAATACATGAAGCCAGACAATGCTTTCTCCTTCTAAATTCTGAAAAAAATCCTCCCACTCTTTCTGTTTGCTAGAAACAAATCAACTCATATAACCATCGGGCCTCATTAATCTGCATTTATGCAAGTTTGAAATGAAGAAATGAACCTATTTTTGATTACAACATATTCCTACTTATGTATCATAGTTAACAGCCACTGTATCCCTCGGTGCTTTTATTAAAAGTATATCTGAAGCCCATGAAATGGCAGGTGGAAGTGCTGATGCAAGAAAGTAGAGTGACACCTCCTGTGCTCAACACCTTTGCATAATTGTTATCTGTTCTACATCACACAGGCAGACACTCTTGATATCTGCTGCACTGCATATTTTGTGCTTTGCATGTATCGGAATGCAAGCACTTCTTACTACAGTACAGACTGCATTGTGCACTCATGTTAGCTGTGAATTCAAACACTCAAAAAAGGTTCAGTGAGCTTGTACATCGCTGCTTAAAACTTTAAGTGTTAAGAATACTGTTGGTGGTAAAATATCAGGTATTTTTTTTACACAGGTTTACCACAAACCACTATACTTTGACTTCAGTGTCGTTTGTGCAGTTGTGGACAGATTCAGGAAGGGTATGGAAGGGTACTTATGTGAAAATCAAAAGGAAATCAAAAATGCCTCTCAAATCACTCAGATCCTATCTTGGCTCCCATTAAATGTCTATTTTGCATGTTTTTACATACTGTAGATTAACCAGTGAGGACGATATTTATTGCATTCGGTACTCCCATTTGCTTATCAGATGTCAGTTGTTTTATCGCAACCCGTGTCTACTGTGTGCCCTTTAATGTTACTTTGCATGCTCACACGTGTTAATGTTGTGACTGAGTAAGTGATCCAGCAGAATATTGATTTGATCTCTGAGATTAGTTGTGCATCATAGAAGCAAGAAAACCACTATATATATGTATAAGGAGGTGTGTAGAACTGATGTTGTTCTAGGGTGTTGTTGACTACCAAAAGTTGTGATTAAAAAAAGGAAAGGGATTTATTTAGGTTTGTCAGTAGAGAAATGACACGTACATGCACATCTCTTCATACAGTTCGCTCATGCAAAACAAAATATCCTCCTGAGACCCAGCCTATTCATTTATGCCCTCTGTAGTGGATATTGGTTTTTGGTCTATATCTTTTGACTCATTTGAACTACCCTACTAAGTCCTGGTGTGCTAAATAGAGGACATCCTGGCATTTCCAATGATATCTCATGTGTTTGGGTGGAATGAGGGGAACATTGTTGTCACGCTGAGACAAAAAAAGTTAAAATGGAAGATACTTTTTTTTTTTTTCCTCATGATATCATGACCAATCCCACTGATAGCAACAAAATATAATGTAGTCGTGCTGGATATGCCGAAATTTCTAGGAAATAATCAAACTTGATATTTGTGCACAGTTTTAAATATAATCCAAGTCTTAACGCAATGTATTAGCTGGACACAGCCTTGGGTCCTTACGACAATATATGGCAAGCACTGAAAACATAGCAATGCAAAATCGCATGTCAAGTCACGTATGTCTAGTTTTAGAAAATGTTATATTAATATAAAGGTTTTTTTATTCAAGGAAGGTTTGCTAAGAATGCATTCTCTTTTGCAGCAATGCTATGCTCCACATTCATTTATCTTGCCAGCACTGAAACGTTGTCATCTTAACTCGCGCAGGTGCCGAGAAACAAAGAGAAGAAGAAAGTAGTCTCACCTTTTTTCTGCTGGAAGGAGTGAGGCATGATGGGATCTGTAGTGGGAATCAGGACGCAGTGCTGAGCCTTGAATTCAAAGCTGCGAGCCCAGTTCAGGAAGCGAAGGGGCCTCTTCTGCAGTTCCAAAAGTCTTTTCAGTGGTGCCAGTCACCGAGATCAGTCAACTCTTTTCTACCTGACTATGGTAAGATCGGGAGCGCAGCAAAACACAACTCGCCTTACTGTTTTCACCAGAGTTTTATTTTTCTGGCAAGCCGCTAGATGATCCAGGATGTAGAGTCCAGGGTGCCCGAGCCTCCCTCTGACTGGCAGCTAAAGCTGGAGGGATGAAGCTGTCTTCAGTGCAAAAGGGCACCGAATCTGTGTCTCGCGGTGGCGGAGCAGCTCTGGTGAAGGCTCGTGTCTGTCATTGTTCAGCAGGATGGGAACGCTTCTGGAAAGGCGGGCACGGCAGCGGAGCTGAAGTGAGTCAAGTCGACTGAGCACGCTTCATGTTAGTGAAATGGTCCACAGGGCATCTCTGGCTCTCTGAGCTGATAGGCCGCCTGCACTCTAGCGTTCATTGATTGTAGCACTCGGTCGCTCCACTTTTCCACAAATGCCAAAACCATGGGGCAGGCTCAGTTTTGAAAAAAAAAGAAGAGCTTAAACAGCCTGTAAAATAATCCCACTTTTATTTAATATATAATTCATTTGAATGAAGAGTCTAAAATCCCATTAAGCCACAGGAGCACAGACCATAGACCAGCAGTGCCTTTAATGTGGAGGAACTCGTGGAGCTCAGGCCATCTGCCGGCTCAGTTTCTCACGTTCAGCAATGACACATTGTTTTATAAACAGAGCGTTTATACAACAAACATTTCAGTGTCCTAGAGCATAATCTACCTAAGCTTATCTCAATCCATGGAACTAGATATTGCTCTTTATAACTTGCCTAGTGGAGGGGGGTGTTATTACATCACACCAGCTGTCACTTCAACCTGGCAAAGCCAATAGGAAGGTCAGTCATGTGGCTGCTTGAGAGGAAATTAGGGAAGAAAATCCTGAAAACAGAAAAAGCAATATTTGACACTCGTGTTACACTCTTTATTTTTTAATTCACTTGTGGCAATATTGAATAATTAGTAGCGTAGCTGCATTGTAATATAAATGCAATCTTTTTTCTTCTTTTTTTATTTTTGCAAAAGCAAAACCGGTGATCGAGCACTTTTCGGCGCATGAATCCATAGTGTTAATGTAAAAGCAAGAGTATCAGCGAGCGCAAGTATCAGTGTGTAATCGTTCTTGACACCTGATGCTGAACTCAGATTAAATGAATACACATGCTGTCTGTGCAGATAAGCTCACCTCAGCGGGTAAGAACTCCCAAAGCTCTTGCTATTAACGACGTTCCGCGCTGCACAGCTTTACCGTGTCAGCATCACGCACTGTGCTGCTTGTGAGTGCTGTCGTCACTACAGAAAAACAAGAGATAAATGCATCAAACTGTGCACTTATGCACGAAGAACCAAACATTAGAGGGAAGCGAGATATATATGGGTGTTTGACAGATTTGTGCAGTATGTTCATTGCAGCCATGGGATAATCCATTGGATGAGTGGACTAATATTCAGCCAATCCCACTAAAGCCAAATTAGTTCAACACATTTCCATCATATTTCAGAATAAAGCAGCCCCAACAATCTGAGCTCTTGGGATAGTGGCGGCAAATGGCCGGTGAGCCCTCCGATCCCTGTGATCCAGGGATAAACCTCTCATGAAGAAGCTTAAACCTCTGAACTGACATACAAATGAAAGCCAACAACAGGTCACACCGCCTCAGAGGAAAACTTTGATTACTGTATTTTGCTCTTACTGTCACCGGCAGCCACAGTGAGGCAGAAGGAAACAACCTGGCCACCACTGAAGGGAAACAACAATAAAGACAAGACTGACTGGAGTCCAGTCGACTCCCCCTCTCCTACTCTGTGAGGCTTATAAGAGGATGGCATCTGTAGAGCAGTGTATGAGTGACCTTAATCATCAGAGGGATATTTGGGTTTTATTCGGCAGCGATGTGATGCATGCGGTCATCACTGGGTTTGACTGGCAGGCATAAAAAATGAGAGGGGGGCAAGGTCGGTTTGCAAAGTGTAATCCATATCATCCCGTTACAGAGGCTGCGCTGCCGTCGGCCCCGGACCAAACATTTTGATGTTGATAATGATGTCGGATTATGCTGTCATCTGATGTAATTTCGGCCTGCATCAAATTAACAAAAGAGGGATCAACCCGATTCTTTAAAAGGGACACATTTTTCGTCGCAACCATCTAGATGCTAACTTGACTTGATTTCATGAAGTGTTTGCTTAGGGGTTTTTCAAGTCGAGACAGAATTCGCATTTTTCTGGCTTGGCCTTTCCCTTGGAAATGTAAGATCAACGATTCGCAGCATCCTTGCTCTCTGCAGCATGCCTTGCAGTAATTCATATCAGCAGGGTCTGAAGAAAGAAATTGTCTGGAAGTTGAAAACAGTCACCCTGCGCTGTCTGAACAAGAATGTAACACCTACTTTCTTTTCCAAGAAAGATTTCTTAAAATGTAGGCCTCAAGGTATGTGTGACGTGAGTGATGCAGCCTGAATTTACAGATCATTAATCAGTCTATCTATCTATCTATCTGTCTGTCTGTCTGTCTGTCTGTCTGTCTGTCTATCTATCTATCAAGAGTGTCACTTGAATTGTTGATTGGAAATCACAGACCTCCCTCCCATAAACAACCCGCTATACTGAGTTGCTGCAGTTTCCTGAAGCGTTTCCGGGTCCTTTGCGTGTACGATAACCTTTCTGAGGCAGTTGACTGCAGGTAATTATCACATCAGTAAAGGATAATGCTTGCTTGTCATTTTCACTTACCTACTACCACATACTAGATTTGTAATCTAGCTCCACAACTAGCCTCTGTTGTGCCAACATGGAGCTCCTTGGTATCCATGGCGGCTGCTATCAGCTCTAATAAAGGTCACAAGTTCCTAATCTTGTGCTTTGCATTAGCTGGCATTTATGGAGTGAAGAGAAAATATACTTCTGAGAGAGACTCAGGCTGCATATAAGGGGATGATCCAAAGTGACAGCTTTGTCACAGACGTTATTGTCTTAATCAAACGCGCTATAAAATCTGTGAGTATTCAGTGTGGCTTTCAGTATCAAGAATAAAATGTGTTTGAGGCATTCAGGTGCGATTTTTCATTGTTGTCAGTATTTTGTTGAAGGTTGATATCTAGAAGAACAAATACTCAAGGACAAATCAAGGATCATGTTTCAAAGGGTGTGAACAGAATCACAGATACTTGTTAGCGTATTATCAGTCAGTGAAAAAACTTTTTTAGTGTAAATGCTGCTATAGCTTCATTGAAAGGAGATCAAACAACGGCACTGAAGGCTTTTCTCAGTGGAAAATATGTTTCGGCTCATCTATTACGCCATATGATTCGCTGATGTGATTGGTCGTAGTTAGCCCGTGATAGACAGATGCTTCATCCAATCACCTGATAAGTATTTTTGCCTGCCATTTTCAAACAGTTTCCAAGGACCATTTCATGGATGGTTCTGTGTAACACACCATCTGGCGTGCCAGGTTAGTCCTGTCTTCGACCGTTATGGACTCAACGTCACCCTTGGGTCCTGGGGGTGCGGATCCTGCCAAAGGTTCAAACTGATAACAATCTGGACCTTTGCGATCTTCTTGCTAATTATTGTCGAGGTGGGGGGTGTCAGGTCCTCCATTTCGTATGATCCTTCTGTGGCGAAAGTGCCATGAGAGTTGTTGCTGTCCACACTAGCTAAAGGTGGTGGATGTGATAATGGTCAGTGTGTCAATGTGTCTCTGTCCCTTGTCTGCCTGTACCTGTCCAGACCCCCTCCACCACCCATACTGACCCTTTTAAATATGGAAGAATATCTCAATTAACATTCTACAAGCTGCTGTATCTGTCTTTTCTTTTGGAATTGTATTTCTTAGCATGTACTACCTTTTACACAGAACTTTAAAATTCTAAAATGTGTGTGTTCGTGTGTGTCTATTAAAATGATGTGCTGTTTATTCAACGATCATCTGTCATAAAGTCATAGTTTACACTAAAAGCCTCTTAAAGACTTCATTTTGTATTGTCTCAGCCTCACCAGTTATTTGCAAATTACTTTATTTTGTATACTTCCAGCATTGCCATTCTTTTATTTTATTATGTATGAATAATTAATGATGTTTGTTGCTGGGAAGAATCTAACAAATTTTGCAGACTTTCTAACCAAACACAATAAAGAAACAGTGGCATCTTGTTAGAATACTTTGGTAAATTAACTTCGGTTTGTCCTTTTAAGGTAAGTGATGACAGCCTTTTAGTAAGACTGAACTTGCCCTTTATTTTTTATTCATTGTTACAAGCTGTAGCACAGGAATTCATCATCTCTGGCTTTGCAGGTCGTGTGCAGTCTGACATCCCTTACATTTTAGGAATGTCTCCCTTGTGTGTTTGTAGTTTCGCAGCACAGGAATGTCAGCATGGTTTATGGTCCGAAGATGCTGGTGCATTCGTTGTCTTTACCTCATATGGGAACAGACAAGAAAAAAATTATGATCTCTCCTATGGAGTCATAGGAGTGCCATAAAAAAGAATAAATCTGGGAACGAATAAGACAATAAATGTGGATATATAAAGACAAATAATTATTTTTCCTTTTGCCTTTCCCTTATATTACTGCGGTTGACATCCAGCCCTTGCATCATGTCTACTTCCTGTTGTCTGTGCTAAAAAGCTCCCGCCAAAGCAGGAGTCATGTGTGCATGAAATGATTACTCAGCCTGGGCAGGAAGGCCTGCACAAAGCCAGCTGATTGACAGCTTGGCCCTTCAAGGAATAGCAAAAGCAATAAAGGAAAAATAATTATTTGTCTTTATATATCTACATTTATTTATGATTTAATTTCTCTTTATATTTCCACATTTATTATCTTATTCTGTCCCAGATTTATTCTTTTTATGACACTTTATGACTCCATACTATGCATCCTGAGCAGTAAAACAAACTGTCAGGATCTGATTCACTGAATTCAAAGCCTTAGACTGGGATAGAAAAGATGAATCTATCGCGAGTTCTTGCTTTAAACATGTTGAACAAGTTGTTGTTTGACTTGGTCAGGCTGTGTGACCCCTCTCTGTCTCTTTCTCCTTCTTTCTTTGTACACTTCAGTATATATTATGTACAGGGGCTACCTCTTTATTTAGAAAGATAAATTAATGGATTAAGACCTATTTCGGGACTCAAACCTTTATAATATTAAAAAATAATAGTTTTTAGGGAGCATTCAACAGAGTTAAGAGTCTTTGAAAGGCAGATATGAAAAAATGTTTTTGGAACCTGCACCTGGACAACAAAGATGATGAAAAAGGAAAGTTGCTGAGTGGCTGAAAGTACAATAACACATTCTTCCTCTTACAAATAAAACGCTGAATTCATAAGCAATAAAACACACCCATGTTCATTTTAATACACTCAGGGGTTTTGCTGCTACAGCCTTATTTGTTCTGGAATGACCTGCTGTTTATGGTGATGTATGCTAGCTAAGGTTAGCCAACGATAGGCTAGCTTTAAATCTCCAAATGGTCTCACACTCGTGATTTTTTTAATTTTATTTCAAGAAACGCTGCTGACTCCCGCACCCCCAGCATCCAACACTCGGAAACATTGTGCCTGTTCAGCCTGCGGGCATCTGCTTCCTACTGCAAATACTTTTACGTGGCTCTGGTTTGCAAAAGATCAACAATTTAGTGATTCATTTTTCTATTTGTTTTATATCGTTACTGAAGCCATGCTGATGGCTGCGTGTGTTGTCCAGGGTTTCGGTCAGTAATATCACCCAGACAAAGTGCTTAACTACTCTGTTGTTGCTGAGAAACTGAACCACTTGAATCCGTTTTCCTCAGAGGTAAGAAAGTTGATAATGCTCATTGAAAAAATAAATTCCATGTTTAATGCCCCCACCACCGCACACCCCCGAAATTAGGGATACAGTGACAAAATCCTGCTGCTTTAAAAACGCTTCAAAGGTGCAGCATGAAACTCACAAGTACGGCTCATTTATGCTAAAACCTTTGCTGTAGGCAGGGATTGTCTCTGTCTACCATTTTAATACATATTTACATGCTAAAACATCAGAATTAGAATTCATTAGTGTAATCTGGGGTCTAGATCTAGATTGGGAGTTGTTTGATTAGTAGCTTTGGGACATTGTTTTTGTAGTGAGTCTGGCTGTCTCCTACTTTTGTTTTTCCTTATTTGGCATGACTCTCTGTAATATGGCTGTGCTTGAAGACTAATCTCTGCTATCTCAGCTCTAATTAACAGAGCATGCATAGTTCCCAAACACATTTGTTGTTTTTGTGTGTGTGTGTGTTTTTTTTCTCTGCAAAGATCTCGGTGTTGTTTTCGTGCAAAGCACCTGGACCTGCCTGCCTACTGACAATGATTATAGTGCGATACCAAATGACATTACCTGCAAATTAACAAAAACACCATTCCACTCGCCTTGGTTTCACACGACAGTAGGTAACCTGCATGATGTCAACACTGTCACTGTTATTCCTTTCTGAAACTAAGAGAGCTGCATTTAGAGGACAATTGCTTTCTCGTTTTCTTATTCAGCATGTAGGTGTCAAAACATATGCTCTCACTAGTGCTTTTATAAGGAAGTATACATCAACTGTGCAGCTGCTGTGTATAGTGTTTGAGGTTTACCTACTTCAGAGGAAGTGGTGTGGGGGGGGCGGGGGGGAAGACAGTGTTACAACCAGCAAATAAAACAGGATATCCGATGCTGGAACAATTGAAACACTAAAATATGACACACGGGTTGTTTTCCCAGAGCCTCTTTTCTATTCTACGTCGACTGTCTGTAGTGAAGATGAGTGAAGTTAAACATGACAAAGTTAGATCAAACATCAAACATAATCTTCAGTGTGTATGATCTGTTATGGTGGACCCTGTGAGCACATTTCTTTTCACATGTTTTGGTACAGTGAGGCTAAAATTGAAACCCATCATATCAATGACATGCGCAGCGACCCTCCCTAAGTGCCGAACATCAAAGAGCCCCTGATTTCCTCTATCCGAGCATGTTAATTGGCGCTTGATTGATAACTTGAGTGCACAGGCGATGGCATGTGTCGTCGAAACTGTTCCAGGGTGTCTTTTTGAAATCGGTTGAAGAAGAATCACTGGCGGCGCCCATTTAAAAAAAAAAAAAATATTGCCAGTGTACACACTTGCAAATAAGCTGTCACACATTACAAATGAGATTACCTTTCTCAGTGTGCCCTGGAACTTCGAGATGAGGGGATGCATGGGTGAGACACTAAAATAGCTCAAGTCGTTTGTTTTTTATCAGCGCGCTCGATCTGCAAGTGCTGTTTATGCTTTCTTCATGCACGGTGAAAAAAAAGTATATTCACCGCTTGGAGCACAATGTAATCAGCTGCAGCAAAGTAAGAATCGTCGGTTAAAAGATGGGGCTCAGAGTGTATCGTGCAATGTTTTTACATTTCCAAAAATAATGACAGAGCTTTAATTTCCTGCAAATATTTTCATTAAATTAGCTCGTAGCAACTTATCAGTAATTATATCATTCATTCCTTCATTCATAAAAGATAAAAGCAACAATATTGGCATGACACACACAATGTCATTGTTATGAATGACAACACTGTGATACGACCACGAGAACAGAATCAGAGGTGGAAGAGCTGTTAACGTATTTGCATCCAGTCGCGAGGACGCAAATTAATTATCTAGTTTGCATGGCAAAGATCATTGAGGTCAGGCGAAGCCCACATGAGGCAAGAGCTTTGTTGGACATCTGATAGCGTCTTGTTGCATGTATCAAACGTCGTTTCGAGCTTTGACAAACAAGAAGCGGCAGAAGAACTCCAAATTCAAGTGGAGCCGAGGATAACGAGTGAACGCAGGAGCCCGGTCATTATAAACTCGAATATGTTGAGGTATTGCTCAAATGCTTATCAGGAGAGCATTTTGAGTCAAAAATGTGAAATGTCTTTAGTGACAAAATACTGATTAAAGGTGCTTAAGATAGTTGTCACTACGGAGCTTTTTCACAGCAGAAATCATGTCATAGCAGATGAGGCACAACTTGCACCTTTTCCCACTTTGACAAGTTTACGCCCGGTGTCCTGATTTTATACAACATGCTAATTTTAAGCTGGTTTTGAGAGTGTTATGTATTCACACTGCAAGTTTCAGGTCTAAGAATAATGGTTTTATAAAGTTTTTTTCAGTTGGGGGGTGTTACTGTTGATGTACATTATTGTTTGTTTTCAATGGCGAAGGAAAAAAACTGAATCAACTGCAGGTGGTGGTGGTACAGCCTCAAAGATTTTGAAAAACACACAAGAAACCCTTCACTAATCACTATTTTATATTAACAATGGGCCAAATGACTATTTGTAAGATGAAAGGGGTTGCTGGTAATGACGAACCCACAGAGAATTATCACCAGACTGCACTTCCCCACAGCTGTACTAAGCGACTTCCGGCTCATTGGATTTATGGCCCACAACTTTACTGGTTTGGTTTGTAGTGACGCAAACTCTGATCAACCCATCGGATGCTACCAACTCAGCACAAGACAGCTGACAGACAGAGTTAGCGGCTAGCTGGTGAATGTAGCGGAGCACTCAACTGCCAAAGAGCCGGATATGTAGCGGAGACCAAAACAAAACCAGACTGCGACTCTAAATGAGTGCTAATGTTGCTCAGTGTTTGCTGGACGTGTAAAGAGGCAGCCGTCAGCTAACACGTTCGCCATACATTATCTGTAAACGCTTGTCCTCAGAGGGTGGCGGGGTGGCGGGGGGGGGGGGACTCACAGCTGACACCGGGCGAGAGGCGGGGTACACCCTGGACAAGTCGCCTGCACCCCCCCCCAAAAAAATCTATCATTGCTGCTTTAAATCTTTGTAAAATACATTTTGCCTTTTTGCATTTTAAAGTCACAGTTTGATGGACGTCACATATTGTATCGTTTCCTGTTAGTACTGAATGACAAAGTACATTTCCTGTATACTAACCGCGCATACAAGTATAAAGTACTATAAACTTTCATTCCTAGAAGACATTTTAATGCGACACAGTAGGAAAATCACAGGTGTAAATAATAAAATGAATGATGACCATGGCTTACCGGGACACGAGCCAACCTTAATGTTATCGGAAGCACCTGTGTTTTTCCTAATGTGAAAAACGCCTATTAGTAGTCAGTACATACTGTATACTATTAGTAGGAATCAGGACATGGCTATCACTCTGGTGTTTGGAGTAAAGGTGAATGTAATTTCAAGTGTAAAATGTATTCCAAATGTAATTATTTGTGTTAATATACTGTTTCTGAGGTATGATGGCAGCAGACTGGTGTGACTTTGAAGACTGATTAAAATGTCTACTAGATAGTCTGTAGGAGCCTAATGTGTTCCATCACTGTGGCTATTGATCCCCTAATTAAAACCAGCCATCTGCTGTTCAACCCATTAAATCCCTCTTATTCCATATATAAGACAGAGAGAAGAAACCGTGATCCTGTCCAAAGACCTGTGGAGGCCCTTTCAGCTCATGTTATTCATACCCATAGAAATAAAATGCACTTCCCTTGACACTTAACACAGAAGTCACGAAGTATGGAAAACCTTGCACAAATGTTTGACTATGTGACAATAACAGTACAAGCACTAAGGACTTGTTCACAGATGCAGTGCAAGCACGCAACGCAAGGTTTGCTAACCATAACTAGAGGGAAAAAACTACGACTGAAACTAATATAGCAAACAAACCAAGAAATAAATGAATCACATCCGGCCGAATGTCTGGTTTGACTCTTTGGTACAGACGCAGTACATGTCACGAACAGCCAAAAAATAGAAAGCTATTGTTTACACAGTAGCATACGGGTGTAGTGTAAGCATGCATGTTCCTTGCGTGGTTGTGTGATTCTAACATTTAAGCCAGAATTGCCTTCACCACTCTCTGTTATTGCACCCAATACTTGAATATATGCCATGTAATATGTCAGTATGTAATATAAACAAAACTACTAAATTCAGATGATAGCTAATAAAAGGTGTCACTCGGCCAAGTTCAAGTGGAGACACTAACACACACTCTTTCTCGTGGTTCCGAAAGATAGCGCAAGACAGCGCATGGGAGCAGTGCAGCATGCAACACACAAGTGTATGAATTTGAATCTGCTCAGATTACAGCATGTGCCAATTCACACTTCACTGGATGAGTGCCCTGTGTTACCGAAACACTTGCTGAGCTGCTTCCTTTATAGCCGGCACCTTGCAATTTCAAAGCCCTTTGTTCAAGTGTCCATGCGCTTTCTGCAGGATACCCTGAACAAAAATCACTTATTAATATTAACAATAATATAATACAATTTGCATGTTTACAAGTGCAACAAATGCAGCATAACACACAACGAAAGTCCATCTGTTTACTTAATCTGCATTAAGTGGTAGTTTATAGTGGCATTTAGAGTGTGGCGGAGTCTTTGCAAGGACACTGGTGTAAAAACCCCTGAAATATATTTCGGTGCCTATGAGACGCTTGTGCTGCTCCATTAATGACAAGGTCAGAGAAGTGTCACCTAGGTTACATGGTAATTTGTGAGTCCATTGTTTGCAGTGAAGGCGTAATACATAATATCGCAATGCGCTTCTGTATAATTTGTGCTAAAGTTTTCTTTTTCTGCACAGTATTTGACAGGGCATGGCACTGCAGGCTATTTAGTCACTGCACGGCTGTAACACTGGATTGCATTTCGCAGGGCTACATCCTGCACGTACAGGAAATAATAACAACTCTTGATATTTTGATACGTTTCAGTTGCATAACACGATTAAGTTATCAGCTTCTGCACGAGTCGTGGGGTTGTTTTTTTTTTTTTTTTTGGGCTTCGATATGAAAAAGGAGAAACTGCACTGTAATGTGCATTTAAATGTGCATTTTGTGCTCCTGCCGCACGACGTCCTGGCCCGGTGTCACCGCTGGCCTGCTGCCTTACATGGGCAAACCTCTCCACCGGCTGAGGCGGCTGGAATTTCAGGGCGTGACGTCACTGCCTGCAACTCTCCCGGAATTTTTTTTTTTTTTTTTGGATGAAGAAGTTTCACTTTTTTTTTTGTCGGTGTGTTTTTTTTTTTTTTTTTCCCTCTTCTGGTGGGATTTGAACCTCTGTCCCGTTTCCTAGAAAGCGAGGTAAGCGAAACTACCGAGCGCTGTCGCCCGGCCGCCTGTTGAACGTACGTGTGGCTGTCGGCTGCGTGTTTAAACCGGTGCGACTCAGCGTGCGGCCGAGAGAGACGCGGCGTCGGAGCCGCTCGTCTGCCATTTGTGCGGCCTTGTTGGGCTGTGAGATGCATTTTGCTGCGGCTCGGCGCGGAGTTCGCACAGCGAGGGCGTGGACTCGCTCGGTAGCCTCGGCTGGTGTTAACGCTGCACGAGGATACGAACAAAGCTAACGTGTCGCTAGCCGCCGCCGCCGCCGCCGAGCAAGGCTCGCTCACGCGTTGGAAGTAGAGAAGACACTGTGAAGCCGTCGGGTTTTGCCAAAAAGGCACTCTGGGCGTCTCTCTGGTGGTTTCTGTCTGCTGCCGGGCAATGCGGAAGGCAGACTTGTCACCGGGGGAACACGAGAGCGCCGATGTGTCGCTGAATTTCACCTCAGCAAGCTCCTAAACGTCCGTTTGCCGAAGTGTCCCGTTACAGATGAATAACTCTTAGCCAAGTTTGCTAGTTTTGGGCTCCGTCGCTCACGAAAGTAACGTTTTACGGACGCACTTGGCCACGTTGTTTAAAGTAGCTTTGATGGCGGGTCTTTTAATGCTAACTCGCATAAAACTGGTTCCTGGTCAGTGGTTGTGACTGCTGTTAGACTTAAATACAAGTCATTATATATATATATATATATATATTGCACATACATGTTTGTTGAGGCTTGTGTAACGCAAAGTGTAGTGGTGTCGTATTGGGCCCGTAAAGGAGTGGACTAACGTGACAGTGCTGGCCTATAGTTCACTTTTAACCCTGGTTTGGATGAAAAGACCAGGCTGGGCTGCTTTTGATTTGATATGATTTGATTTGATTTGAACAGGGCAGACCTGGCTCCACCTGACTGAATGAATGGAACTAAACGTATCCCATCGATTAATGGGATGTTCCTGCATTGTTGGCCGTGCCTCAAGATTCCCTCCAAAGCTTTAGGGTCGTAGTCACACAGATGACTGACGTAAACAGCTCGAGCATCAGTTGATGGATAGATTCACCCTGGTCCAGGCTGTATTGTTCTGCCGTAACATGTGGCTGACGTCGAAAAATAAGTCCCACTTTCCTGTTCTAAAAGACTGAGCCCAAACTTTGACTTAGATGTCGGGTTTCAAATCAATAACGCCAAGGTCCCCGGAGACTGCTGTCATCAAACCGAATACATCTGCGTCGCTCTGACACAGTTTTGACTCAGGCAACATTAAACGGATCTGTCTTTAAAAATCTCTGGCTTAAAAAGGGCTCATTTGACAGCGTTGATGAGCGCCACGACTGCTTTGAGCCGGGGCCCCCCCCCGGTAGGTTTAGTCAAATTATTCTACCGTTTGTGTTTCTACCATATTTTAACGAGGGTGTCCCTTTCTGGAAGGAACAGCAGCAGTTCCCCAGACTCGAAATACACAGTTTTAAGGTAGAGAGGGATGTCAAGATAGTGGGCTTTCAGAAAGTGCCATCTATGTGGAGAGTTGCCACAAGCAGACGCTAGCGAGTGTCTGTGTGATCTATGGTAAGTGTGCTCTGCTGGTACCAAAGACCAACACAAGACCCACTGTGTGTTCTTGTCTTTCATGCATTACCAATGCGTTTGATCCGCAGAGCTTAAGCATCCAATTTTCCACAATATGACAACTAAATACCTGGCAATCTCTGCCAGAACGTCATTGAACAACACTTGCTGCTCTTCTCAAAGTATTTCCAGGATCCACCACTCTTCCAAGCATCTGGATAAAATATCTGCTCCATGATAAACACGATGTTTAACCTGCGTCCCAAGTTGCACCTCTATTTCCTAGTCCAACAAAGATGGTAGTCGGAAAGGATGCATCTCCTTGCCCAAGTACAACTTGAAGCAAAAAAAAAACACCCACATATATTCCAGTTATATTGGTATATATTGATGCTTTCTATCTTCATACAAAATAATTTGTTGCTTGGGATTTACAAAAAGTATAGAACACGTCTATCGTGTCCTATCCTATCGTGCAGATAAAGTAGATTTAAGCAGATCAAAAAGTTTGTTCAGACAGAATATGGTTTAATCCAGATGTTTGGAAGAGTTCTTAAGGAATCTGGAACAACCTCCAGAACGGCGGTAAGTGTCGTTAAACAGCCTTGGACAATTGGATTCTTTTCTCTGTGACTTGAACGTAACTAATACATGAGAGGCTAGGTACCACCAGAGCCTCCATATTGTGCTAGTGAATCAGGGGACACTTGTACAATAGCTGTGTGTTTCTCAGACAGTCATACTGTTGCTGTATCTCTCCATTGGCAGTTCCAGCGTGGGAAGTCAAAATCTGCGGGTTAGTGATGTCCGATAATATTTGACTGAGAACCCACGTCTGCCAGAACCAGTCTCATCGGAGGGGAAAACATTCGCCACCACAATATGCAACCAAGGGCTGGCACGCTAACAAAATGCATGTAGCCGGCTATAAACATTAGAATTCAGCATGGCAAAGGATTATTTTAGCACCGTGTGTCTACCAGAGAGGACAAACTCAATGTTGTCGCTGTCTCAGTGTCCCATCTCAAGCTAATTTACTGTAGTTGGCTAAGACTCTTGCAGACATAACGCTGCATAGCTTTCTGATTCAGCCACATTCCACTGCACATCATCCTGTCAAAATGCGTCAGCTTAATTTACAGCAGTATAGTTAGCCTAAATCTGACCTTTGGATATTTAACTTAGGCTACCAGTGACAAAACGCTCGCTGCACACACAGGCACAGTTTTCCCATTCTTCCTGCTGATGCCTCGTGTCTGTTTCCACTTTTGTTTTATTAAAAGCTCAGTTTTTGGGTTGGGCAGCTTACAAAGACCTAGCCCTGCGTTCTTTACCCCGTTGGCACCACACAGCAGCATTTAGGCCTGGTTCTGTTGTTTGGTAGCAGACCGAAGTGACAAGGAGGCCCCTTCACGCGTTATATCGCTATAGACCACAGAGAAAATGTTACATAGGCATGTTGGAGGAAGACAAAAACAAGGTGTGTATTGTTTTGAACAGCTAATGACACAATTAAGCGCGACTGGACTCATGACACAACATACAGGGCATAGCATAGACATGTCCGTGCCTGCTAAACATGTACGCCGTGCTCTCAGGTAGGGGTGCGACATGCAGCAGGCTGCCGTGCACAACAATGCGGTCGTCTGCCTTTCACTTAAATCCACGTGGATTACAAGCAATTTGTTGCCCTGCACAGTATACCAGCATAATTCCTACAGGACTCATTCACAACAGAAACATTTTCCGCAGGGACTTTTATCTGTGAGTAAGTAAAGGGACTAATGAATGAATGACATGTTAGGAGTTGATCCATTATACAGGCATTCTTTGCACCTTGCAGCTGGTGCTCAAAGCACTGTAGCATCTTGACGTGCACTGACTAAAGTGAGTTTGCTTCTCCTCAGACTCCTTTCTCTAGTTTCACACTAAATATGTTACTTATACTAGCCTGCCTTCTTAGCTCTCTCTCAATTGTGCAGTTTCTTTCCAAAAGACAAAAAAAAAACCAAACCCCAATAGTCTTGTGCAATTTGTTTGCAGATTTATTGCACTAGATGGAATGCATCATGTTTCTTTAAAAAGGCTTTGCCGTTGCATCAGAAAGCACCTACCAACCACAGCTAGCACCATCCTGGAGGTCCACAGGAGAATTTGCAGCGTTGTATACTTCTGTCTTGTGCTTTATGCTTGCGCTTTATTTCATAGTGTGTGTGATTAATTCAAAGCATCAAAAGATACATATGTTATCAAGACAGCGCTAGTTTAAATCTTTAACTGCACAGATTTGCCTTGTGTGAGAAGGCAAAGAAGTGCAAATGACCTCTGTTTCATGAACTAAGCTTTATGATCCACCAGTGTTACGTGTTCACAATAATACCTAAATGATGTAACAATACATGTAAATGTGTGTGTGACATCTAATAATATTTTTGCATCATATTTCCAAACCCTAACACTTTTTTACAATGATATGAAGACTGAAATGATTAAGAGTTATAATAGTAGGTGAATATTTATTTTAATAGTGCTATAATATTGTTGATATTTGTTAAATAATAACTGACTGCTGCTATTATGCCAATAAACAAAAGATTGGATCATCATTGCTACGAAAAAACACTTAGATCTGTCCTTTTTCCTGAGCGAGATACCTTCATATTGTATTTTATTTTAGTCTTACTTCTCTTCACTAAGTCATTGTCACGCTGTGGGGAAATATTTTCTGTAGTGTCACTTGTCAGCATTGTTTCCCCTGTACTGTATGTTTGCAGTGAACTATTACTCCAACAGGCTGTGACAGGTGCCTGGTGAGAAATGACAGACTAAAATTTAAATGGACAGCTTACACTCAGTTTCATACAGGATTTATCGGAGCCCTGCCCAAGGTCCGTCCTTTCACTGATGAATGGCACCGCCATAGAGAAAAAAATATATACGAGTTGACAGGACCCGCTTACCGTCTTTTTGTGTGGTCCTGCCCAACACATTTAGAGTTATGTAATCCATATGAGTAATACAGAATTGTCTCTATTTCTCAGTCTCAACAGATTTCAACATACAGTGAAGGGCATCGCTTCAACAATCCTCCAGAAATCCCAAACATCCAGAGAGGACAAAAGGTAAGGTAGCTTTTGCTGTACTTTGGTGTATTGTACCTTCTTATGCACTGTGTGTCGGCCCTGTTTTTGTCCCCGCCTTTGTGCTTTCATCTCACGCTATATAATAGAATTTCTGTTTGGAAGGTCGTGTGTTTTAACTTCCAGTTTAAGCACAAAAATATGTAGATATTGTTTAGCAACTCTGGGCCAAGTCACCCTCAAAAGCCATCACAAAAGTGGACACCTTTCTGTGCGGTTTTGGGAGCTTGAAGTAGCAAACACAAAAAAGCAAACTGTGCTTGTTAGTGTTGCACAACTGAGAATCCCTTTGAACTTCCTGTTGCTGTAATATCTCACTGAGCGTTTGCACAGCAGGTGTGAAGTCACCTTTGTGTTAGGCCATGTACAAACTGCAGGCCTTAAGGGGGAAGCGGGTACTACTTCATATGTGAACAAAGACGTATTAAGCCTTTTGTGGCTTCAGGATATCTAATGCATTACCTCAGATTGTGTCACTTGAGTCGGCGTCGGGCGTGGCTGAAGACTGCTTGAAGTTTGAAAATGAAGAACAATCTCTGGGTGGAGCACTTTGCTTGAGGCTCGCGGCTCGAGGCTACATTAGCCGCTGCGGTCCGTTCTAAGTCCGACAGTGTTATAGAAGTATATGCTAAATTGCTGGAGAAGCAGCTTAATGCTTAGTGCTTATTTTGTATGTTATAATGTCCGTGCTGTGCTTTGTAAAGTGACAAAAATGTAATATCAATATGAAGAAGGTGCCTTGAACTGAACTTGCAGCAGTATCAAAGATGTGTGTGCATGAGCGTCCATCGCATGTGGTGTCATCATGTATCTCAACTGGCTCATAGCTGGGTTTATTGCATGTTATCTCTCGAAAAAGCACATTTTATCTAGCCATGGCCAACTCTTTTATTCAAGTCTTTAGATCTTCTATGTTGTTTTTAAGGCTCTTTTCTCTGTATCGCCATTGCAGCCACATTCTCGTGTTGTTCTAGTTATCCGTCTCTTCTAATGCGCTTCCATTCTTTTATGACTGTTCACACGGATTTGGCCATATATCAGATTTGTACCGGGTTTAGGACTTTAGGAATTAAGGAAAGTTAGTCAGAGCAAGCATAGGCTGTGTTTTAAATGGAAATAAAATAAATATTTTCTTAAGGAATTTATGAACAAGAGTTCCAGTCCTCAGAATGCGGCCCGTTCCTTTGGGATTTAGATAAAGTGGGTGCTGCACTCTCAGGCCAAATTGCTCTTCAAAATAATTCCAATCCAGGCAGGGTGGTGTAATGTCCTCTCCTAGCAGCTGTTAACGTCACCGTGAGCTCTGCCACTCATGGGGAGCAATCGGACTTTAATTATACCTTCTTAATCACTTGAAGACAATCCGTGTGACAAGGCCGCTCTCACAGTAAATGGGCTATCTTTACCTGCTAATCTGGTCGCCAGATGGACAAAAATAAAATTATGTTTATATTTCCCTTTTTTTTTTTTTTTATCCCCGTTTACAATTTTAAGCTAACTCGCCTTCTCTTCTCTACATTTCGACTGTGTAACCCTTTAAAAATGGAGCTTGCGGTGCAGGCTCACAGTGTTACCCATGTTAGGTCAGACCGAACCCAAAACGATTGTGAAAAGTTCTCCACAATCACTATTATTTCTAGGGAAAGGTATGCACCACAGAGCTGGCGCTGCCGAGTGACTTTGGCTCACAGAGTATGGCATTCCAAGTTAAAAGCAAACCAAACTGATATTGCCCTCAATGCTGTCTTCATTTTTTCTCCATATTTGGAAATGTTTACCTCCTCATGATGGTTGACAGAGGTTGGAAGAGGGGATGTGAGTCATTTCAGCTGCACAAGGCTTTCTAGGGGCGAGAGGAGCCTTCTTTAGTGACTGCCATTTAGTGAAGCTAGCAGTTTTCTGTGCATCAAATGATCTAAAGAGAAACTGTGAGTATCATTACATGCTCGGTGTTTGTTTTAATATTTTAGTTGTGTGGTAGCATGTATGTGCATAGGGAGAGAATGGGATTTGTTATTGCCAAAATACCTATGCATATTAATATCCTATCATATCATATAATGAGATGTCATGTGTGTGCGTAGGCTGCTTGTGGGGACCTATTTGTCGCTGCTCGATTTGAAAGTTGGTGTAAAGGAAACGCCATTGCTATTTCCTTGCATCAGACACAATACCAACACACGATGTTCCTGTGCATCTCTGCAAGTACGGGACAGACAGGGAATTGGTATTGACTGTTCACCAGCTCACCAGATATTTTTTGAGAGATATTTTGAAAAGTTTAACTCAGCATTGCTGTGAGACATGTTTGTATTTATTTATTTGCACTGAGACTGACCTTGTATGCTACTGTCTGTCAGTAATGCGATGAGGCTTAGCGATGAAGATGAAAAGTGGAAAAAATGTCTTGTGTCTGACTGAATTGAATAGATATTATAGGATAGAAATTGCTTAATAGGCCAGTATGTTTTCCTGTAGATGAATTGCGGTTGTGTGCGCGTGTGAGTGAGTTTGGGGCAGCTGAGGTCGTTGAAGAATTCTGGTTTTGCAAACATCCACTGTAACTGATATCTACAATTTAACAGGTCTGACCTTCCTCCTGGCTCTTACTTTCACACTTCAAACATAGTGTATAGTGGCAGGTGCCTGGCAGTACTATTAGAGGGAAGAGCTAAATGATTTCCCTCCGCTGTAAGGGCTGGAGCTGCTGACTTTAGTCATGGTGGGGTGTGATTATCTAATTACTCTTATCTTTACGTTACGCTGGGAATGTATCAGCTTTCTGCCTTTGAGCTTGTTAGCCTGTTTGTGTGCCAGTGTCAATTGTTTTTTTGTTTTTTTTTAATATAGTTTGATTGGATACTGGATTCTATGCTTCTGCATTCATTACCGAATAGAAGCTAATAAAAGCCATTTATCTGGTTATGAAATGATACATTAAGCATATTTCCAGCCATGCTTTGCCCTTTTTGTCCCTGCAGTTTCTATATAGTACTGGCCAGTTTTAACCTTTAAGCATCATCAACTGCTTTGATAATTACGTTAATGTGTACAGCTCAGTTGTCCACTAAAGCCAATAAGCACTTCAAACATCCACAAGCTGTCTTTTTTTAAATATATTTATGTTTACTGTGCAATGTCACTGAAAATGATTGATGTCCAAATTATTTTGGACTATTTTACATTGTAGGCAGGCAGCCATTTGTGGTTTTGCGTGAAATGTCTCTATACCAGAGGTTTTGAAAGTGGGAGGCGGGCCTCCCCAGGGGGTTGTTTCAGGAGAGGCTCAGAAGTGAAACAATATTAGTTATCAAAAGAAGATCTCACAGAATAGTAGCCTAAATGTGTGTGATTTGGTTAGATAGAGAGTGCAGGACAGATCTTTATGTATTTGGTGTAGTCTGAAGTTGGGTCAAACAGCAATATTAGGCTGTCTTGGCTCAATTGTGGAGTGTCTCTGGGATCAAATAACATAATCATGATCCCATAGCATCTAATTGAGCGACACTAAGCAAATAAACTAGGGGGGTGACGGAGCTCCTTTTTTTAAGCTCTGTCTGAGCGGAGGCCCAGAGTCTCAGACTTTGACAACCCCTGTTCTATTCTATTGGATGGATTGCCATGAATTTGGTACGGTGATTCATGTCTCCCTGAATTGTAAAAACTTTGGTGATCCTTTCACTTTCCATCTAGCGAGATCATCAATACTCAATCATCAATGCTTCACCAAATACGTGTAAAATAAAAGTATAAGGTAAATGAAAAGACATTCAGCCTAGCGCTAATTAGCAAATGTTAGGTTCAAACATCAGCATATTACTATTATGTTGACATCAGCATTTAGCTCACCGCATCCCTGTTGGTAATTAAGTAAGTAAAGTTACGTAGTATAGCATCTTTCACAGCGCCAGGTCACAAAGTGCTTCACAAAAATACAATTGTTAAAAAAACACCATAACGGTGACAAGAAACAAACAAAAACATAAGCTACAACAGACCTTAAAAGACAGCACGTGTAAATAAATCCTGAGGTTGATGGGATGACGATGTAAAGATTTGAGTCGACCCGCTGGACCTGGTCAACAGCGTTGCAGCAGTGTTCTGTACCACCGTTCCAGGGACCGCTTGCAAATTGCCGTAGTCTAGCTGAGACTTTTATGATGTAAAAGCATGAACGTTCGTCTCTAGCTCAGGTCGTGACACAACACACCTGAGTTTGGCAATGTTTCTTAGCATTATATTTGATCAGGCTTTTAAAAAAAAATGTGCAGTCTTCTAAATAACTATTGAACCAGTGCAAATGATAAAAAAATGATTTGTAGTTCACTACCAGTTTTCATTTACAACCACAGTATCAAGTGTTGCAGTGATGAATTAATCCACTATCTATAGAGTGCTTTGAGATAGTTTAGAGGCTTTGCTAGTTTAATAAGCAGTGACGGACACTGATGGCTGGTTATATCTGTCTCTGGCAACTCCAACACTTTTAAAATGACTCAATCTGGTCCGACTCTGACTTTGCCGTCCTTAATTTCAAGATATTGCCGTCCCCAGATTGGGAGGGATTGTATGGTTTCAAGACAAGTCTTCCAAATGAATCTCGTCAACAAATTAAGGCATGATTAACAAGAGCAATTACACCGAGGATCCAACTGAGCTGAGGAGACTCAAGCTAAAGTGGAGGAGATTATCTTTCTTATTAAGGAGAATCACTTTAAGGGTTTGATTACTTTCTGTTTTTGTGTTTGCCTCTTGATTACTCTATAACTAATGCTGCTTCTAAACAGCTATTTTTTGTTTAACTCCATAGTTCTGTCTGTTAGCTCGTTCAGCCTGTGGCTGTTGTGTTTGAGATGTAAGAAGTTAGGATTTTTCCAAAATGTATTTTCTTCTTGAAGTTTAAGTAAGTTAGCATGATCTCTCCTTTGCCACAACTCTAAACTAGCCGCTTTCCTAGGTTGCTATTAATTAAAATAGAACTTCAGCGTTCCAGAAAAACTACGTGGACATTCCATGGTTATTTACAGCCTGTGCATTAAGGTGCATTCAAATGAGTTGTTCCTGAAATATAGTCCAATATGGACTTATTGATGTATTGCGCTTTTTATATTTAATGAATTTTAAAGGCCAACAAAAACCAAAGAGAGGTAAGCTTAGTTTAGCCAAAGATGCTTCCTCCGTATTATTTTTTCCTGAACAACTGATATTGCCAACCATATTACATGTTAAACTTGAAGCATCATTGGTGATTACCAATTAGGAAAAGCCAAGTCAACAATGGCTTTTTCCAACAGAACTGACAAATTGTGTAGCTGCATTGACTCAATTAACAAATAACGTTTCAGCCTCGTCTCTCCATCGTGCCCTTTCTCTGTGTTATCCTTTTACATCTATTAATAATATCATATTGATTTTAGTGGTATACATTTCTGATAGTTCCTGGAACATCAGGACGTACTATCTAGGGAGTTTTGGGGCGTCCGAAAGTTCCTGAGTTCCTGAAAAGGCTTCTGGGTGCCCAGAAACGTTCCTGTTGTCGAAGATTTGGCTTTACACCGATTACACTTTGTTCATGGCATTCACAACAACCGTTCTTTCTCATTTTGGTAGGTGAAAATGTCTATTTGCTCTTCATCAACACTTCCGTGACCAGTAAACAACAGTAATCTTTAACCGTGTCACAATAACAGGGCAATGATTGTGTGCCATTTTCTCTGCGCCCCTACCATTTAGGATCAGATGCCACTAACTGATTAATCTCAGATAAGGCAGAATCTTGAGGCTAATGGGACAGTTTACACAATGTGACTGATGCACTTGCTTGGCATGCATTGACAGATGCCAGTCCCTAAAGACAGTCAAATTACTGAAGCATGTTTAGGCAAAACAGAGCTATTAATGATGTGCCAAAACGCAAACTGCAAACCACAGCAATCAGATTACAATGACATAAGTATGAACAATGGCAGTGGACATGGTTAATGTTGTAACTTAAACATTATTTGACTTTAGAATGTTAACAATTAATGAAACCAATCAAATAACGTGTATTCATGGCATAAAGGTCACACAAGTTTTTTTAGTTGAATTGAAACTAAATCTTCTTATATATCTATATTCTTCTTCTACCAGGGATGGTAAACATTAGACCCATTTTTACTAAAGTTCTCTTGGCAGATAATTGAGACTATTTTGCCTGCTGGAGTAATTCTACACCCATTTTGAATTGAACTTGAAACTGGCAAGGGTTTCTCTTCATTAAGACAGGAGAAGGAAAGGTAGGCTTGCTTGTGACTGTTGAAGTGTTTGGTGAAACCTGATGTTTCAGGGTATCAGTTTTGGAGAAGCTGATAATGTGCTTGTGTTTTGAAATGTTATGGCAGCGTCTACTGTAATTGGGTTGGACACTTTTTTTGTTCTGCCACAATCCTATTGTGTCATCGTGGCTGCGAGTTGCTGGTGTCAGCAGCACAGATTTTACCCTATCACTCTTTGAAAGAGCTATGTTAGCAGAGCTGCATTTCTCGGTCTACTGGCACACTGTACGTGTGCATATTTCACATGGCTCACTAGCAGGATTAATTGCCAACAAGTCCCCTGTGGTCCAGGAATGCAATTACCTACTGACCCAAATCATTCTCTTGGCTGGAAGTCAGTCTCCGTTCTGGCTGTGCTACACCTGGGAGTCTTCACATAACCTCACGCTCACCCCTCGATGCATCCTTACATCAAAGAAGCCTTGAGTTTTATGTTTGTGTGTGATATTCAGGGTGTGTATGCACAAAAGAGGAGTGACCTTTTTTGCTGTGTGTAATGGGATCCAGTTACCGTCTGATTTTTTTCCTTCCTGATTTGGGGTTTGATCCGTGTTAGTGTGGTATCCTCTTTTCAGGAATAAATGAATTTAAGGCATATCTGTTGAAATTGAGGTTCTCCTTACCTGAGCTATTCATTTTGAAGCAAGGGAAGCTCTATCGACTAAAAAGCACACGTAAAAGATTTAAGCCTACGACTTTGATAGTTCCATTTTGAAAAAGATTTGCGGTGCTGAGGCATTACGCAGTACAGGGCTGCAACTAACCATTATTTACATTATTGATTAATCTGCCGTTTGTGTTTTTGATGAATCGTTTACGCTATAAAAAGTCAAAAGAAACTCTAACAACGCTCATCTTAATTTCCCAGAGCCCAAACGGACGTCTTCAATTAGTTTCTTTTGTCCCAGCCCAAAAGCCAAAGACTCTTCATTTTCTGTCACAAATGACAAAGAAAAGCAGCAAATCTTCACTTTTAAGAAGTTGGAGCCAGCAAATGTTTGATATTTATGCTTGAAGAATTACTGAAACAATTCAGCTAATTTACTTTCAATTGACTAATCGATTAATTGCCTATTCGTTGCAGCTACGAGTAGTGAAAACATGTGTAGTGTGTGTTGTTGTCCCGAACATAAGATGTTAGAGCTGAAACAATTTCTCCACGAGTCAATTACTCGATCAACAGACAAATAATATGCAACAATTTTAAAAATGCAAAAAACTCTCTGGTTTCAGCTTGTCTAATGCGATTCCTTGTGTGTTTTTAAAAAGCCATGGCTCAACTAAATGGAAGCCATTTATTTATGGTGCTGTTAAGATATATAGAGAGAAGTATAGGACGTCTGCATACTGATGGTTTGTCACAGCATATGAGACGAGCTTCTCTGCATGTGCGTTTACTTGCACTATTCTCATATCGTATATCTAAATACGCAGGAGGCTAAAGGTTGTGGTCTGGGTCTTAGTGACTTGCCCCAGAATCTGCTTCATTTATGGATTATCCAATTGTATATGATGTTGCTGCAGGCTGTGGTCTTTAAGCTGAGGCTGAGAGGGACGTTATGTGTCAGGTTTGAGGTCACTTGTGTTAATGTCAGACAGATCCAGTACATTAATTTAATCTCTTTAATGCTCCACGGGCCCAACTTTTATTTGTTGTAGAATCATCAAATTAAGAAGAAACATACAAAGCAAAGTCATAGAGTTGTTTTGCCACCTTTCAGGGATTGTTTTTTTTTTTATTATACAGTTTTTCTGCAAGTGATTAAAGCACTGAGACGCAAGCCTCTGGCATTTCTTCTCCCACACTTAGGGATGGAATGACAACTCGTATAGTAACTATATCTCAATGATAAACAGTTTCTGTGAAGTTTTGGTTTCTATTAATGTCATTATGAGACAACACTGTTCGTTTACAGTAAAACTTTTTGGTACATGAAGAGGGGCCCCTCTCTTGTGCTGCGTCTCTTGATGGGTTTTGCCGCATGGTCGAAAAACGGACAACATGGCCACAACAGTGAACGAAAGGATAGTGATATTTTGAGTAAATCTGTTTCATTAGGAAACGACAAATGTTACACTAATATTATGTACTGAGGTCATTTTGGCGGAGCTAAATCATCCAAAAATAGCAACAAATGCAGAGGTGGTTTGAATTAGCGTCATGTTAATTCAGTGCATTGCTTTTGTCATCAGATGTAGTCGCAGTTAGAGCATTTCACTGGGATTCTCTGAGCTGCCATTCTTGCTGCCAGTTCGGCCCATTAGCCATTCTATTTTCAAATCTGTGGGCTGAGTGGGACCGAGCGCGGCGAGGCCAGCGGGAGAAACACGCATGCGCACGTGCAGTGGGCCGCACGACGCGGAGGTAAGCAGTTTTCATTCAAGTGAATGTCAGTTCCTATAATACACTCATGTGTCAGCTACATTTTCTGGAAATCCAAACACGCGCCCCTTAACATGATATTCAAGTGGGGTTCTATATATGAAGGGGGAGGCCGGCAATCGCCCCAAATCACATTTGCTTGGGTAGATGTATGTATACGTGCTTACAGTAAGTGCAGAACCAAACATCAAATATATTTTTTACATTTTACATGAAAAAAGAGAGGGACTTTGGCCAAAAACCTCTAAATTTGGCACATTCCAACAGATAATTGAACGATCAACACAAGGACACTGAATTAGAACCTGGAAATTGTTTTATATTACACTGTGTCTTTTAAAGTAAATTAATATTTTCTATAACTGTGCAGCGTGTTCGGTATTCATGGCGAGATCCAGCCCTCCGTATAGCTTTTTGTATGGTAAATTGACTTGAAGTGTGCCTATTGTAAAGCTCACAAATCCTCCTCCTTGTCGTCAATGACAGCTGAACCATCATAGTAACCATTATCCAGTCATGATCTCTGGATAGACTGCAGCACGAGCGGAAGCCTCTGCAGATAGTTTTGACAGGAGCACAGCGCTCAGTGCAGACCCTCTGTGGTGTGGATACTGGTCTCTCTGCATGGGCTCTCTGTAACCTGGATACTGCACATGCAGACAAACCATAAATTGACAATGATTTTTTTGTGCTGAGATGGAACCTAATGATGCATTAAAGTTACATTTGAGATTGATAGGACAAATGCGTAGGAGGAGGGGCTTTTCTGTGGCCATTATTATGATGTCAGAAGCATTGTAGACTTTTAGAAAGTGTACATATCGGCTCAAAAGGTCTGTCGAGAGCCCTCAAACACTTAACTTGTTAACTGCAGGACGGCCGTGAGTCCTCGCACCCTTATCAGAAATGAATGACAAACTGAGTGACGGTGGACTTTAGGACCTGGTCATGGGGCAACTGGGAAACAGGAAGGGGGGCTCAAATGCAGACACAAAATACGACATGTATAGTCATAGTGGTCGATGTTGAGGCTTACAGCCTGCAGAATCATACATGTATAATGGAGTGAACAAACCAGAAAATCAGCAGGCAAGACAATACAGGCCTGGTAGGCAAGTGACTGGGCCTGGTGAAACTCAGTGGAGGCAACCTGTGAGCAGGTAAGGAATAACATACTGTGAAAAATTCCAGAAAACACTCTGAGATGAGGGAGGCTGTGTCTGAAGCTGCAGAGGAGACAGGGCGATAATATACAAGTACAGGACTGGAGTGGTGTGACCAAAACGTGTTGAACAAAATCAGACTCAATGGCCTCATTTGCAACGATCGCTGTTGCAAAAGAACAAATCTTAGGCGGCACAACTCTGAGAGTGTTGCCCTGAGCAGTCAGGGGCCCGTCGCAGAGAACTTGCCACCTTGAAAGCTGGATATTCCCGAACGCACATCTATCTGGGTGGCCAGGTGACGATGTTTCAATGGAAATCTGTTTTATTGGCTACAGTAACGGTAATAATAGAATTGTGAAGTTGGAGGAACGCACTAGTTATAAATGAACCATACCACGGTCACATGACCTCAGCGTCACCTCCACTAAGCTTCCAACTTGTAATTTGATTTTTCGTTCTTGCCTCTTCTTCCAAAGCCTTTTGGAAAGTTTGACTTAAAATAGTTTGCATGAGCATAAACAGAAGGAGGCTGTAAAGGCGGACGAGTGAGTAGGTGAGTTTCTGTGTTCGGTGTGATGATGTTTAATGTCCCCGACAACCTCTGTAGTCTCATTTAGCCACTTGTTGGCAACCGCCTTCTTTAAGATACGTAAAAGCTTCATAATTCACAAGTTGGGAATTTACTGATGAATTTTCTGTCATAGAACAAAATGTGAAAGTCTCCTAACCGTGTGTTATCCACACACCTTATTTTAGGCTTCTAACCTTCGAGACAAGGGATCTGGAAGTGCGACAATGTTGACTCATTTCCAGGAAACAATTTTTATCTTATTTTGTTGAAATGTTAATACACTCCACTTTGAGTCCCTGTATTCTTTGTTAAGAAGGATGTGTATTTTGAATTCTAGTGGTAGAGAGTGAAAGTTACAAGATGATTCTTCAGAAAATTCTATCCCACGTTATACAATGTGTATATACCTCTAAAAGAGGTATAATCAAAAATTCAAACGGGTACTTTGAAAGTCACTCTGCTGCATTCAGCCTGGGAGCCTGCTAAGTGAGAGTCAGCTGTATTCTTGATCCAGGTGAAGCTCTCAAGAACAGTTCTCAGGTCAGGTATTTTCAAATGAGCCCCTTGTTTCCTGCACTCCAGTCTGCCCTCAGGCAGATTCCTGTAAGCCCAGTTATACTGTACCGTACCTAGTTCAGAAAAGGTAATGTGCTCTAATTTAATTTGAACATGCCTTTCACTTTGCTGCGATGCCGTAAAGACGTGGCTATAAATACACCATAAAGCACAGGGAAAAGGCCAACGTGTTATCAGGGATATATATTTTTCATTGGTCTGGATTCCATTTTTCAGGCTGTAAACATTAAGGCCCAATCAAGCTGTCCGTTGTAGGAGCACTTAGAAGTGTGTCCACAGAGGAAATGGACCCACTACTCCTCGGCTTTGGCAGGTCTGTGTGAGAATGAAGTTTGGGTCAACAAAAAGACATCACAAGTATTTAAACACTGCATATATAGCCTATAGAAATAGCAGAATGATCCCGAGTGCAGCATGAAGACAAAGACGAAAGTTAGAAGAAGGGCGCGATGCACACACTTGTTTTAGTCTCTTTCAGACCCATCCATCATAACCTGATAAATAAAGACCTTTTCAGGGCCTAAATTACATTTCTTTGACAGATTGTGGGTCTTTAGAAATGTGTTAATGGTCTAATGTACTTGAATGATCACTTGTGTTTGATAGCAAATTACTCTATCTGAATGTTTTAATGGCTTTTGATAATTTGAGTATTTAACTCGTGTTTTTTCTCCTTGGTCTACACGGCTGAAAATAGTTTAACCTAAGTTATCATAATGGATTTGGCATTGAATGAAATTGGCTAATTTTATTAATCAAAAAAAAAAAATATGCCAGAACATTTCTGAGGGACTGCAGTGTGACGGCCAAATCTTTATGAATAAGCGATTTAATTTAATGTAAATGCGTACCCTGTCTGCAGGAAATGCACGGTTAATTAGATGCAGTTGTGTAAGGTCACATCAAACAATAGAAAAGTAGATTGCGGTGCTCGGTGATAGGCACGGCAGTTTCAGAACGGGCACATGCTATAAGTGGGTAAATTCATAGCACTGAAATAAGTTTTCATTTCGGATTTTGGCTACTAGCTTCAGGCTGAGAGTATTGGTGTCTCTTTAATTTATTAATGCGGTCACATTGCTGCTTTACAAAGGCTTTGCGTCCTCTCAGGCCTGATGTGTGTGAGCCAGAGATTTTCAGACTGTGAGGAGGAGAGAGATGTGGACCATCGTGAAAAGGACAGCATGCCGTTGTTCTAAAAACAACAGGAAGTTGGGTGTTGAGGTTTGACGCGATGGTTTCACTGGAGGTTGGAGCCAACTGGTGGGAAATTAACTTTGTAGAATATAATTTCCCACCCTGGTTGGAGCTGCAGCAGCATATGTGACACACAGCTCATGGTGACAATTAAAACGATTCTTCTTCTCTGAGTCGTATCTCAGTCCAATGTGAACACGCAGACATGATACCCATATTTTTTTAGATTCAATGGGACTTGCACTTTCCTGGGATATCATTATGTATGAAAGAACGCCCATATATCTGCCTCGAAATCCTAGAATGCTCCTCATAACTTCCAAATCATCACCTTTGTAACTTTTCTTCAGTATCAAAGTAATCCAGTGATAGCTTCGATACATCCGTGGGAACATTAACAGCCAATGCGGCCTACTTGTAATGCTGACAATTTACATAAATATGAACAAATATAGGCTTAAAAAACAGGGCTAAAGTTGTATAATTCAGTGAATCCATGGCAAAATTATATTCCTATATCTCCTACGGCTGTAGTCCGAAAATGTAGAGCGGGGATTGGGGAAGCGCAGTTGTCCCGATTTTGTCAAAGTAGGAGCCCACAAAATTACACACATAGGCGTACTGGACATACATCGTCATGTTAACCATAAAAACCTCGGGGTTAACGTTGTGAAATGGTCGTGTTTAGTAAAGGTCATGGATTGGGTTAAAATACGTATGGTAGTTGTGTACGTGAGATACATTGGTACAAAGTTTAAGTAAGTCAAGGTTGTCTTTTGGTTTCATGTGGGACACGAACAGCGGTCTCCTGGGTGAAAGTCCTGTGTTGCTTGTCCCACCCACCCTGATCATCACATTGCATACAAACGTAAATATGTGTCGTAATAAGCTGCTGCACAGACGGCCTAGGGGAGGACAGTTTTGGAAACTGCAATGCCCCCATTAAAGCAGCAGTTGTGGTGTGAATGACTTGGCCTTTTTCTTTGGTCTTGATTTTACTGGAGTACAATATCCGAAGATCACAAGAAAGTAACATTCTGTGTTACAAGTGCTGTTTTGTTGCCTGATGGGGGGGGGGGGGGGGGATGCTGTTTAACCCTTTGAAAGAGGCAATAGAAATTTTCTGGCAGTACCTACATTTGTATTTTTGGTTATTGTGATGCCATTTTTTTTGGAGTATCTTCAAATGCTTCATATACCTAAAATCTGTACAACATAAGCTAAACGGTTATTTAAGTCAATAAACCATAATTGATAAGCCTTAGTTTTCAGCTGCAAAAAGAATGAATGCCTTCCGTTTTCAGAGGGTTAATCAAAACTGAATCAAAACAAGGAGTACTTGTTTCCTTTTTAAATGAAGTTATTTATTAGTGGAGTTTATCAGACTTCATTTCAGCACCAGGTGCTGTTCAAATAGCCGGGTCCTTAATGTCGGGGGCCGTATTAAATGTAACAAGTTCCTATTTATTGGGATTCACATTGTTATCTACAGTAGGTTTATGTGAAACTATATACATTTTGATGTAAACTATCCAAGTGAAAATATTTTTTGCCACAGCTTTCCGTCCGCTGCCTTCCAACCGTGCTAGTACCAGCATTAGCGACTCTGCTCAACTGTGCTTTAAACGTATTGCATTGGCTACAGTTGGCAGCTGAGAGACGACCACAAACCCAAGAGCCCATCTGAGCTGCGTTTTCCACTATTTCTGGCCAGATCACCAATTACACAACACCTTCTTTGCTGGCTACTTCCCCCAGATGTCTTGGCACAGAACGTGCTGAAACACTCTTGTTTTTGTTAGATTTGTAGCTCAGAGACTCTGCGCCTAAGATCAATCAAATTTAGTGGATAGGTTTCAAGTTGCCCCACTTCTCTGGGAAAGGAATCAAAGCAATTGGTCAGATATTGATGCTACTGTATATCAAGTCATTTTCTGTTGCGGTTTTTGTTTTGGTAAATCATTTTCACTCCGATTTCTCGGCTGGAGATGAAACCACTGTGAGTGCTGCTTTTACTACATGGATTTGTATGATTATGGCTGTTTTGCAGCTGCAGAAAATCTGGCTTCGGTGGTAAAAGACTGCTGTTTGCATTAGGAAGGGTTCAGGGAATGAGTTGGAATGAGTGTATGGAATAGCTGATATATATATAATATTAGCGCTCAGAAAATCTTCCCTGTCTAAATAAAGGTTTAAATAAAATCTTCAAACCCCACATAGCAATGTTGCACAATTTAAGTTGATGACAAGGCAAACAAGTGGGAAATAAGACATCTATCCTCAACACTTAATAAGGTCCCCAAATAGCTGTTACCTTCTCAGTCAAGTTTGTATGGGTAGACGGCACAATAGTTCTGGTTTACATAAATGGCAGAAGTTCGGCCTTAATGGTCGTACTTGGGGGGGGGGGGGGCTGATGGTGGTGTTATGGGAGAGTGGACTGTTTCCACAGTTTTTTACCTTTTTTGGTAGAAAATAAGCCCCAACAAAGAGTGCTGACGGTGAGCTCTGTGCGGTATTCTGAATAAACAGAACATCGTCTCTGAAGAAGGCGCGTTGCTGTAGAGTTGTCTAATGTCACTTTTCAATGCTCTGTCAACAACAAGTCCCATTTACTTCCTTTTGCATTGGGGTGACGGCAAATATCTTGAAACTTAAGCAGGTAAAATCATTTTCAAGGCAGCGTTTAGGTGGGTTTGGGGGAACTGATGCTTTTTAAGGTGTGTTGTCTGCCTGATGCGCAGATGGTCAGCGATTGTGTTCCGTCCGTCCGGTGTTTTAACATTTCTTTTTCATTTCCAGCAGCGCTGACAGGATCACCTACATGCAGTTTACTATCAGTTCTATCTATCTTCTATAAATAACAGATCACTGTTAAATTTCCTAGAACTATACTCACTGGGGCTACAGCTAAAAATGACCTTTATTATTGATTAACCTACCTGAATTGATGAATCGTAAGGGTATAAAATAATAATAATAATAAGCTTTATTTATATAGCACCATTCATACAGGAAATGCAGTTCAAAGTGCTTTACAACAAAGATATTAAATGCACCAAGTGCTGTACAGAAGAGAATGTCATAAAACAGAAGTGCAGTTAAG
>JAVQJF010010327.1:0-19392 GCA_036023855.1 Gadopsis marmoratus | reverse complement strand
CACACTCACACACTCTCACACACACACACACATTCACAGTCACACACACACACACACACACACACACACACACACACACACACTGACACACACACACACACACACTGACACACACACACACACTCTCACACACACACACACACACACACACACTCTCACACACTCTCACACACTCTCACACACTCTCACACACTCTCTCACACACACACACACACACACACTCTCTCACACACACTCACATTCACATTCACACACACACACACACACTGACACACACACACACACACTGACACACACACACTGTTAATCTCAGAGGAGATAAATGTCAAGTTTGTCACATTTCTGGACATCGAGCAAATAATCTCTATTTGTGTCGCAATTATGAAGAAACACAGCAATCAAACAACTTAACGAACAAATGTTTTAAAAAATGACGGAAACCATAAACAGAATAAAAGTAGAATTGGATGAAATCGGGGAAAGAAGCCTGAAAGTAAACTGGAGGCGGGACTAAATGTTCCTGTAGCGTTTTTTAATGAGCTTCATCTGAAACATCCCAGTGTGTTTAAATCCAGTGGAAACACGAGGAAGAGCTGAGTGAAGCAGCCTCGCAGGGTTCTTCCAAGTCAAACTACCTTCAGCGTCTGCGTCGCTGTGATGGTCTGTCATGTGTGTGAGGGTCAGCGTGGAACATCACCTGGTATATTGTGATTATATCACAGCTAGGCGGCGCTGTCACCAAGTGTGGACATGATGCAGCGTGCTAGCTGATTTTTTTATGACATGGTCAACGTTCACCCCAAATGTTTAATTAGACGCCATTTTTACAGCACGGCTGACAGCCAATCAGATCAGCTTGATTTGACACAATGTCCCGCAGGTCACTGGTTGTTCACTTCCTGCAGGATACGATTGTAAACGTAATCCAGGCAACAATTAAATAGGTAGACAAATAGAATATAGAATACCTGCTAACGGCAGCGGCGACACTCTTGTATAATGACTGACAGCATGAAATTAAAAGTAAATCGAGCCTTTTCTAAATGGCAGCACTGTAGGTCAGGTGAGTCTTTGTTCAGATTTGCAGTATTGATCGGTGAAGGCGAGGTAATGACTGCTGTTCCCCACAGGTGTAACTGTCTGTGTTGGTTTGCAGTTGAACTTTTCTGCATGAATTAGAGTTTAGAATTTGTGGAGAAGGATTTTATATTAAAGGTCACCTCAGCAGACTTATACTGAAGTGAACTGGGCACCTTTAAGACTGTGAGGCTGGAAAAAACCTTTTCATTTTTTCTCACACACACACACACACACACACACACACACAGTGCGCAGCGTCTCAGACATCTGGAATATCTGACAACTAACCAAACCTGAACTCTGTTCTGTCCATTGGGGGGAAGGTGGAGGGATCTTTTGCTGATTCAAAACACACAGCTCGGCTTTGTGCTGGCACGAGTCCAGAGCTGCAGGAGGAGGACGGCAGTAATGCTCTCAGACCCCCGCAGAAACACCAGATAAAGTGGGACATAAAAGAGCGTTTTCTTCCAAAGGGGGATAAATCACTCTAATATGAGTCGGCGTCGTCGGATTAGCATCGTACGGAGGTAATTGACCTCATCTGCAACCGGGACAGATATCCGCCATTTAGGCTGCAGACTGCTCAGCACTCAGCCGCAGAGCGAGGAGTGAATCATGTCAATTAGAAAGCAGAGGAAGCTGCGTGGAAACGGCCCGAAAAACAAGGAGGAGGAAAAAAACAAACCCAAACCCACAGCATCGAATACAATTAGAGCTCCTCCGCCGCTAACAGGTGCTCCCTGCAGTTTGCTTCCTCCACCCCATGTCGTGTTTGTGTCACATTTACGCCCGGATGCATAGCTAATAAAAGGCAAGCAATCCTGATTGATATTTAATTTGTCGGAGAATGAGGATTCCTTGTTATCCTTGAGGAAAAAGGCAGCGGGGGGTGGGGGAGGGGGGATGGAGGGGGGGGGTGCGCTCGGCAGTTACAGGCGGCCTGGCCTATAAATAATAAACAGCTCTGGAGCCGCGCTAATGTTTGTTTTTGCTGAGGGGGGTTAGCGTAGCCGGGACGAGATGACAAGAGCTACAGAACACATAAATACACTACCGGGACATAAATAACACCAGAACTCATTTACAGAACATTATTAGGAATCACTGCTTTTGTTTGGGGGGATTTTCCTTTTTTTGCATACTGAGATCTAATTAGCATATCAGGCTAATGCATGTATGTATGTTGGTGGTGTAAATGTGTCATCAGGCAGTCAATTCTGCTGCGAGTGTGTGTTTCAACCGTTTATGTGACGTGCGTTTGTGTTCCTCAGGCATCAGGACGGAACAGGATCTGTTCGTCCGGCTGATCGACTCCATGACCAAACAGGTGAGAAGATACAAACACTCACGGATCACCTGGATCCACATTCAGACTCGGATCTTTACTGACAACATACACGACATGACAGCGACTGAAAGAAGGCGGCAGGAATGTAGTTTTATTAGCAGCTCATCCAGATAAAGTCCGTCCACTTTTGAAGTCGTTTAATCTCATTTTTTTATCCAAACAGAAAAATGTTTGTGTTTTTAAGCTGAGACCAAAGATTCACGACGAGCAGAATCCCTTTTATTCTTTTAGCGGCGTGACCCAGCCCGCCAGCTGATGGCGTCGCCTTCGATGTCAGCGGTTTCAACAGCCAATCAGCTCGTATCTATAGCAAGAAACTGTCCTGACTGTATATATATATTTATATTCAAATTATATCCAGCTACAATAAATCCTTCAGGTACAGCGGAGGAAACAATATGGAAGCGATACACCATCTCGTCTAGTTGCTATGGCGGCACGTTGCAAGTAGCTGCAAGTTTCAACTAGTGTCATCGCAATTCTTCGGCCTGAACCAGCCTTTAGGGGGCGTTATGTACCCGAACTGTCTCTTGACACCGAGTGCTTCTGCACACAGTCTTGGCTGGTTTGAACAGTTCCAGCATGCAAGTCCACAAATACCTCAACTGTTCTCCGACCCACCGTGACTCCAGAACCCTGCTCTTATCTGACACCACGAGTCCAACTGTATAAAACAGGAGCCAAATAAAACCAACCGATCCTGTTTCTGACCTCAGAGCCTTTTGCTATCTTTCTGTTAACCCCAGAATATTCCCTCGAACTCTGTTTTCCTTCCTCAATCTTCAAGAAGAAAAACTCCCCTTTACTTGAAGAATATCCTCAAACCCTTCGTCTAACCCTCCTCCTCCTCCTCCTCTACACCCGTCTTACTTTCCTAAACTCCAGCAGCACTGATGTGTTTTCCTTTCCAGCGGTGCAGCTCGGTCTTTAGCTGACTCCAGATCCTCCCGTTCCTCCCACGTTTCCGGTTTTCACTCACCCAGAACCTCCGTGTGGGATCCGAACCTGTGGACGGTCCCTCTGCCAAGAAACCCCCTCGTCCATTTCTGCAAATCCTTAAATGCAATTTGAGGGTGAAGATATTTTTAATTGATTAAACAAGATTAGTAACAATGAGGGCATAAGTTAGTCATTTAAAATGACAGTTTATTTAAAATGCTGCTCTTTTTCCTAATTTACCCAAAAAGCAAATTCTCTAAAATCCTCACAGGTCTTATTGCCCCCCCACCTACCTACCTGCCTACTGGCCTTTGTGCTCCTTCCTGAAGAGAACCCTGCTTTATGTAGGAAAAAGGCCCCACGTCGGCACAAACTAACAGGCCCCCGGCACAAGACCAGACCATGACCTGGATCCTGTCTTAGTTGTACTGCCTCAGCTTCACCTGTACTTAGTGAAACTGAGGCATGAAGGTGGACATGCAAGAATCCAAAATGGAAGAAATGAAGCCCTTATTGACATCAACGGATCCAAACAACTCCACCTGTCCTCCCAGCTCCACCTCCCACTTATTTAGCCCCCCCCCCCAGTTGGGCCCTGTCGGCATGTCACCGATCGATGTACCAAGCGGCTCCTGCACAAAGCATCAGCCATGGAAACCGATCAATAGCCCCTAATGTGGCGCAGCGACGGCACACTGGAGACAATAATCTTGACACCCCATCGTCCGTGACCCCCCCATCCCACACCCACACACGTCTCCACCTCCACCGCCCACTACATGACACCTCATTGGTTGGCAGTCAAACCTGACAGGCGGGTCGGCTGGAGTCCCTGCGGATCGATAAGACCCCGTCGAGGGCCTGTTAGAGACCCCGCATCACTGGGACTGTCAGAGCAGGATTTATGCAGATTGGACTTTGGAGCGTCGGCTACATCACACAGAGACACAAACAGTTATAGAAGAAACAGATCAGACAGGACTGCATCTGTTTGGACTCGGTACTTGCGATGACCCTCATGGCCCCAAAAGTCTTCATTTGAACCGTAACCCAATTTGAACCGTAGAACCCTAAAACAAAGTCTGAACCCACAAACATCCCAGCTGCCCAGATTAGAGACAAACGAGTGAAAACGAAGCAAGTGTCCCAACCCCCCAAAAAATGTCTTAACTTTCAAAGAATATCTCACTTTTTTAGATCATTTTCTAAAAATTTCCCAATGTTATAAAACGTCCTCACATCCAAAAAATGCCCTCACAAAAAATAAAACAAGTCCTTGATTTATATAAATGGTCCCCAGTTTTTAAATATGTCCTCACTTTTTAGAAATGTCTTCACTAAAGCTCTTAAACTGTAAATCTGAAGCCCGGTCCTCACAGAGATAGACATTACGAGCACACACTCACAGCAGAATGTGGACATTAACCCACAAACAGGCATGAAAGTGGACATGCAGTCACACACTCCCGGGACTCTTGCATCAGGAATGATGATGTATAAATATCGACCACCAAATCTACGCACAGTGTGTGTGTGTGTGTGTGTGTGTGTGTGTGTGTGTGTGTGGGGGGGTCCCTGATGCAATCCACATCCCTCCTGGTCAAACTGGAGCATTTTAATCCGGAGGAACAGAGCCAGGATCAGGATCAATAATGCAGAAGTGGTCGTTATCCTAAAAGTATTGTCCCCCAGGGGTGTGTGTGTGTGTGTGTGTGTGTGCAGGGCGGAGGTCTGTTTTGACTATAAAGGTGGATGAGGTAGTGATAGGTCATCGTAGGGAAAGAGGGGAGGACACACACACTCACTGGAGTTCATTTACAACCATCAGGGTATTACAAAAAGCACCACACACACACACACACAGCGGTCATCCGTCATCTGGATGCTGACATGACAGCTCGGTGGGGGTGGGGGGCTTCATCCTGGGGCGCCGCCCGCCATCTGGCAGGGAATTTTGGGAAGGCTGGAGGAGGCTGAGACCACCAAAAAGGAGAGGTGGGAGGAGGTGGTGGTGGTGGTGGGAGACACGTGCAGGAAGTGGTCGGAGGCCATGTTTGACTTTGCAGTTGTGGGGGGGGGACATATCAACACATCAGCTGTCTGATTGGTTCAGATTAAACGATCTGCATCAAACAACACGACTGGTTCAGTAGTAAACCAGTTAATCTACACACGGATTCATATATTAACTGGTCTAAATGTGCTGTAAACTGGTTTTCAAACTGGTTTACACTCACTCTAAACTGGTTTAAATGTGCACTGAGCGTCACCTGTAGATATCAACATATCAGTCTGATGTCACAGGAAATAAACGTCTTAATTTATTGTCTTTTTCTTTTACCATTTATACTCAATCTAAAAACATTGTCTGTAACCCTCAAAACAGCGTGTCTTCAACCATCCAGCTCCCCAATATTTGAACTAATTAGACGCATTTACAAGAGTGTAATAATGTTAAAACATATGTTCCTGTGTGCTTTGTGAAACTACCAAAATGCAAAATGTTGAAATTGAAAACTCTGTCTTTACGGAGGACGGGCCTGTGTGAATGTCTCTTCTGTGTTTCCGTCCCACCAGGCCATCCTGTATGAAGGTCAGGACAAGAACCCGGAGATGTGTCGCGTCCTCCTCACCCACGAGATCATGTGCAGGTAAGACTGATCACAGCACTGTAATTATCTGTGTGTTTCTGTATGTGTCACGTCACAGCTGGAAGAGAAGACCACAACAACATGCTCTGCTGTTGCACTGCTCAGCTTTTTAAAGATGCTAATTAACATTTAGAATTTCAGGTACAGTTGTCTTGTACCTGAAGGCCAGTTTGATCAATCACATTGTGTCCTGCGAAAGTTAGAAACTGATTTAATTGTTTTATTTCTGCTCCAGCAACCACCTATTAACCACTCACAAAACTCTAGCTAATGCCTAGCGACCACCTAGCAACCACTTAGCAACCACCTGCCATTACGCAGCAACACTCGGTCCGGCAGCATCTAAATGAATTATGCTGTGGTAGCTATCCCACTAATATCTCTGATTGGATTAATCCTTTGTGAGCTGCGGTGCAAACGGTGCTGCAGCCTATTGACTGTTGTCGCTATCGATTAGTGTGACGATTAATTTGTCTATGAAGCGTCTAAAAGTTTCAAACGACGACCCAAAAACCGGTGTCGTTTTACTCGCTAATGTGGACTTCAGCGCCTGACATCGGTGAAGTTGGTGACAAAAGACTGGGAGGGTCACTTCCTTGCGACTTCAAAATAAAAGCACCTCAGCCTTTTAACTCTGTTAGCAGGGTTCCCAAAATGATCACACATATTTACTATAAATAATGTAAATAGTAGGTTTGAACGTTTCTGTTTAACATCTACATTTGTTTACTGTTCTTATTAAAACAGGATTTACTTTAATAATAGTAATAACACATCTAACAAGGTTTTCCTTTTATTAAATACTTCTGCTTAGCAGTAGAACTTTGCAATTATTTTGCTTTCTATTATTTCATTATTATTTCACGTACGACTTTTCTGCAGATGTTCCTCTGTGAAGCTGCATCCTCTGTAGGAAAGGTTGTGTGTGTGAGCAGCTGTTGGTTTGTTGTTCATCGCACCAATCAACACGTTTCCTGCCCTGCGTGTCTCTGCTGTCGCCTGTGAGTTAATGGTTTAGCTGGTTCAGGCTGAGGAGTGAAGATGAAGATGAAGAGTGGGGGGGGGGAGGTGTCACACACAGATAAACACACACCACTGACGCCGGAGTCTCAGGGCGTCTTCGGCAGGTCTTCTCTCCACATGCAGACGAGAAAACACGTTTAAATTTTACATTTAATTAATTTATTTCAGGTCTGACGTTCATCAATCAACCTGATCAAAAACTCCCAACTGGTTCGTCCATGAACGGGACCCAGTTACAGTAAACTGATTGTTGTGTAAATAATAACTTTATTTATGTAGCAGCTTTAAAAAACTGAGTTTACAAACAAAGAGTTGACAGACAAAGCAAAAAGTAAAGTGAAGAACTGGTTTACACGTGCAGTGATCTGGTTCACATGTAAAATGCTGGTTTACATTGGTAAAGATCTCCAGTAAACCGGTTGAGACGAACAGGAACCACAGAGTGTTTAGACTGTAACGGAACAGAACCAGGTCTGGTGTGTTGAGCAGCTGTAGTTTGACCTCGTACACCTGCTCTGTGTTTTATCTCCTCCTCCTCTTTACCCAAACTTCAGTATCTGTAAACTTCCCTCCCCCTCTGACTTCTATCGGGGCGTCGAGCTCATTTCCCCCCGGCGAGATTCCTGCGATACGAGCTTCATTTCCATAATGACGGCTGGCTGTCTGCGTCTCGGAGCTTCAGTCATTATGTGATTGAGTGCGATTATTAACCAGCTCTCCCCCTGATGGATGCTGTGTTTCCATTCGCTAATGAGTGAGGGATCAGAGACCGGCTCACTCTTTCCATCGCTCTCTCTCTCTGTCTCTCGGCCGCCACGGTCCCAGGTGAGGTCGTCTTTATGGGCGTCCCTGTTGGTTTGTCTACCTGGATCACACTCATCAGGCTGCACCTTTAGGGTGTAGCACCTGTTTGATAGCGTACAGGTGGAGGAACACCCTGGTACCCTGCCATGAGAGCACTAGACCAATAAACTACCCGTCTACTATTTTTGTTTGGGAGAACGTTTTATTTTTGACTCCACTGCATTTAGCGAAGAGATTCACATTCTACCGTCAGCAGGAGATAAATCTCCAAAATGTAACTTGTCTGAGGTCAAAGACACAGCGATTCACTGGTAGGTGGATCAAAATCAGCTGTTCATATAGACGTTTGAACTTTATATATATTGTTTTCCCCTTTTTCATTTGGGTTTTTGTGGTAGAGAAACACCAGTTGTTTGTGGGAGGATAGGACTTTTATTTATTCTGGTATAATTTCCTTTTTTGTTATGTTTTGTAAAACGGCCGACGTGTTTCAATCAAAATAAGCAAAGATCGAAACAGATTATTGAACAGTATTGTTAATAGTAGAAATGATCAAAGCAATTTAAATTCATGCAACAAGCGTTTAGTGTGACATCATCTTTCTGAAACCCAAACTTCAGCTGCTGTCCCGTGTCCCTATACTCTTATGAACATTTTGTTCTTTTTGTCTTTAATTGCTCCTTTTTTGAAAATTAAATTCATTTAATTATCTCGCAAAAATGTTGCCCCCCAGATGTTCTCTGACAACGTATTTTATTAGTTTCACAGCATTATGAAGCTGTGTTCTGCGTCTGTCGAGAGAAAGATGGTGGTTCCTGGTTAAATAGAAACACAAGACGTTTAAAATAAACTGCAATCTTTCATTAAACTTAACCAAAGTCCTTCTGTTGCCTGAAGTCCTGCGTGTTGTGCACCCACAACCCTCCTCTGTGTGACTGTCCATCGCATCATTGCGGCACATTAACCATTCCTAAACGGGCCTCTGCTGCTTTCCAAAACTACCAATCACAAACCAGTGAGCGGGCACGGTGGCAGCAGCCAGGTTGGCACGGCGGCGTTGCCAGTGGGCTCCCGGAGGCTCGCCAGTTCCGGGCCGCTCGCCTCGCCGTCACCTCGCTCCCTCGCTGGCTGCCAGGCTCCGGGCGATGCTGGGAAAAACCTGCTGCCTCGCTCGCCGAGAGGAAGGTGGCTTCTAGGCCAGGCGGCGCTGGCTGCTGGCTGGCTGCAGCCAATCATCAGGCCTGGCTGCTGCCGTCGAGGCGTTCCAGGCCTTCGGGTAATTACAACACTTGCCCTTTGAAAGCGAGCCCTGCGCTGCCGGCCCGTCCTGCTCGGTGTTATCTGGGCGCTGTGATCCGAGCGCCGACCTCTGACGCCACGCTGCACGATCCTCAGGGAGCCTTTGAAGTGCTCTCAGTTTTTTCTTATTGTGTGTGTGTGTGTGTGTGTGTGTGATAGTGGAGCGCCAACATGCCCGGACAAACCCTCCCTTTGTGCCTTAAGTAGATTCCACTTGTGGTGGCGTCTGAAGTGGCTGCTGAGCGGCGAGGAGGAGCAGCCAGCGGTAATGATGCTTGTGTGGCCCGGCCGAGGCTCGCCGGCCAAACTGGCTCCTGTGGCTAAATTATTTTTGGGGCCTGTGTGTGTGTGTGTGTGTGTGTGTGTGTGTGTGTGTGTGTGTGTGTGCTCAGCGAGGGGAGGAGCCGCTGTGCAGGGGCGGCGGCGAGGGACAAACTCTCTCCGCCCGAAATGAGTGACAGCGGCAACAACAATAACACACACAGTGTGTTTGTTTTATTTTTGCCACTTTTTTGCCTCACACACACACACACACACACACACACGCACACACACACCCTCACGGCTTCACACTGCCTCTCAGGTTTGTGTGTGTTGTTCCTCTCAGTCATTAGCCGGCCGTGGTGTTAGCCTGTTTGCGGCCCGGGGGGAAACGTCATTAAGGCGATATTGTGGACGCTCAGCCAAGGTTTGTTTTCGTCTTTGGAAAGGGGCCCCGGGTCCCTGGAGGGGCCCCGGCAGTGCTCCTGGGGTCCAGTTTGTTTATAACACTTCTTTGGCAGTTTGGAGGAGGTTGTCACCACAGCAGCACCAGTGGGTTTCCAATGCTAATTGGTCTCCTGGAACTTTCACTAATGGTTCCAAGTAGCTGGGGGAATAAATTATTGTGGCGCATTCTATGGCAACAGTCACACGTACACATCCATACAGAGCCAGAGAGACACAAACGCAGCGCTTAGTTTATGATTTTTCTGTACTTAGAGATCAAATGGCGTGATAAATGATTCATAAAGTGTCTCATTTGGCATTCGCAGCCTCGATTTGATGCTTGTTTGTCAAATGGCAATTTGATTCAGGACAGCATGGGGCCAATGCAGGAGCGTAATTGGACGTCGCGGGTCATGTGCAATATGATTAATTTTTAAGAATTACCGGAAGATATGTTAATGACCCTCACAGCGATAAGAGAGGCAAAAAAAGAACGAGGAGCAGCTTGTCAGGAGATTAGAGTTAGATCTGATGTCAGGACAGTGTTGTTGTTATTAATGATCGATGGATCTCTTCTGTCACATTCTCACATTTGCATTTCAGAAAGCTCCAGAAGACGTTTAGTCTTATAAATTCATTTTGACTAACTTCTTACATTTCTGTCTCACTGGAGGTTGAAACATATGAATATTTCCTGAAACACAAATACTACAATTTAAAAATGCTCTTCTGCAATATGTCAAACTCCTGCTTTTAAATGTTACATATGAAGTATGAATTATTTGCAAAAAGCATCTAAAGTAAAACTCACAGAATTCTCCCATCAGTGTTACATTACATTATATTATATTATATGAATGGATTATTATTGTTAATATAAAATGTATGTGTTGCTACCTTGGCCAGGTCTCCCTTGAGAAATACATTTCGTAGTTAAATAAAAATGAAGACCTGCAGCAGGTCACATGGCTTCTGAAAATCAAATGTAAATGTTACACAGGTATGTTAAAGTTGTCTTTGAGTAAATGTACTCTAGCGGCGTGGGGTGTTGACTGAACGACCAGCAGGTTTTCCTGTAAACGTCCGTGTGATGGATATTAATGTGTTGGATTCAGGCTGCTGCTGTTCAACACGCCGTTTTTGGCTGCACCCTCCCCTGCAGCGCTGCAGCGGATGCCTCCACAGACTGTGGACCAGCTCCTGGTCCTCTGGTCCGGTTTAATGTTGGAGGCGGCGGCTGGTTGGATGAAACGCTCGCCGGCCTGTTTGCCCTCTGGCTACCTGGATGGCTGTTTGGCGAGCAGCCGTGTGGTCGGCTGTCTGGTTGTCAGGGGTGATGGCACTGGGGGATGGGGTGGGGGTGTCCACAGTGGTGCCTCCGTTGCTGGGCGTCGTCCAACTGTTAGTGACCTTGGCTTGGACCCCGCCCAGCTGGACAGAGTGTGTGGGGGGGCAATGCGCCTGTTTTTCAAAATTCTACTTTTCTCTTGAAAGAAGTTGATTTCAGCTGAAATATTATTACTACTGTGGCAGATTTCCTTATAGATTTCTTTATTTTGTATGTATGTAAAATTTCTGCACTTTAATCTTTTGACTTTTTACTCCCTTTTTATTTGAAGTTTTAATGTACTAATTGAATGCGTGTCCTGCGAGCAGTAGTGCTAACGTTAGCCTGCGAGCAGTAGCGGGGTTGGATTTGAACTTGTGTCATGTGATCACAGTACTCTGGTAAGATGTAGTGAAGCTCAGTGTGTTGTTCTGTCTTCCAGTCGGTGTTGTGACAAGAAGAGCTGTGGGAATCGCAACGAGACGCCCTCCGACCCCGTCATCATCGACAGGTAGGACCTCACCTGATGATCGAGGCTTCAGGAGCCTGTCTCTCTGTGTACCTGTCTGTCTGCTCTGCCTCACACACACTGTTTCATTCAGGACTCATGAAGTCGGGTTCAGGTCCAGGACTCTCGTTTTACATCAGGTGGTCAATGTGTGAGCACACGGAGTTTTGGGTTCACGTTTCACACAAGACGGTATCATTCATTCATATTGATCTGTGATTACATTTGGCAGTGAAGCGTGTTGTAGAAGGTCTTTGTTGGAGTTTAAGTCATTTTTATCGTCTGCTGTTTCCTCCGAGCGTGAACCAGATCAGGGGGATCCTGATCGGCTTTCAGGACCAAACCCTGGTGGGTTTTAGCTTGTTTCCTGCTTCGCTGTCATCGTGTTCTAGAGTTCTTCCTTCCAGCTCGTCTCTAGACTTGAAACTGCAGAAAGATAATAAACCATCACATTTAATCAACTTAAAGTTAACTGAAGGTCCTCTGACCAGCTTCTTATGGAGCTTTCGACTGTAACTCGTGGGCTTCACAAGTTGAGCCTGAACGTTTATTCTGGTCTATGACTGACTCAAGGTCGACGCAAGGTCAAATTAGTAAATGGACCTTGTAAGATTATTTCCCAGGTCAAGAATGGACTATTGCTTTCTTACCTAAAACATCTCAGCTCAAGATCCATTTAGTGGCCTTTTCTTTTTGCCTTTTGATCTTCATGAGCAGGTGGAGTCGCCCAGTTGCAGATGCTTAACGTTCCGTTGTTTCTGAGCGCTCGAAAGGCTTCTCGTCCACGTTGAGCCTGGAAGCGGCGTGACGAGGATAGAGGCCGCCCGGTGCTGGTGCTTTCAGGGACGCTCTGACATCTTAGAACTGGTAGTCAGCTGCTAAAATCAATAAAAAAGACAGAACAGTCTGTTTAACAAAGAAAATGTCCTCAGCAGCTGATTTAAACATCGCGGTCCTTGAACGCACCATTAGGAAACGTTTTAGTGGTCAGCTCGTACACTCTCAGGTCTGTGCAGGAATGAACTGAAATCAATGCATTGACTGATCAGACACTTAGATTCTAATGATAAAATAATGAATAGTGAGTATTTGTGTGTATTTAACATTTAACACCTCGAGCTGTTGATTTCCAGCTTTCTTCTTTATACAAACGGCCAACATCAGTCTGATTTCTTTGTTTCTTGCTGCTTCTGTTCTCTGGCGTCTCTTCACCTCTCACTTCCAACACGAAGCTCGACTGTGTGAACTGTGTAATCAACACCACCAGGAAACTAATGTAGAGATGCTGCAGTAAGAAAACAGACCTGGACCTGAAGTTACGCCTTAATGTGACAACCACCTGCTTGTTGACTGTTTCTTTCCTCTTTATGGACGGACACGGTATCCTCTGGTGTTTATTCTGCCCCTGCGGTTTGCCTCTCAGGCAACATCCAGGGTGTCCTACCCTCTGAGAGGAAGACCTGCAGACATTACTGTAGACCAGCTTTTGTTGCTCTGTAGACCAGCTTTCTGTCAATAAGCGTACCTGCGATGTTAAGGAGGTTTTGGATTCAGCCAACAGTTCATTCAAATGAGGCAAGTGAACATTTTGAAGGATGTGAGCGACTTTGACAAGGAACCAAACTGTGATGCTGGACGACTGGGTCAGAGCATCTCCAACACTGCAGCTCTTGTGAGGTGTTCTGGTCTGCAGGGGGCAGCACCTACCAAAGGTGGTCCAAGGAAGGAGAACCGGTGAACCGGAGACAGGGTCATGGGCGGCCAAGGCTCATTGATGGTCGTGGGGACCGTGTGGTCTGATGCAACTGAATGTAAACCACGTTGATGCTTTTGGAAAATACAGTTCCCACAATGCTTTGTGAGTGGGAAGTTTAACGTTGCCATGCAGCCAGTGAGTCAGCTGTGGGCTACAACTTGAGCCCAGTTTATTTGAGCCCGTCTTTGTCCACAGTTTGACTAGTTGTCTCCATGGAGACGGAGAGAGAAGGAGCTTCTTTGTTCTTCCTGCACGTTTGTTAGTGACGGACATCAGGAGCTCATGGTCTCACTGACTGATCCAACGTGACTTTCATGTGTGTGAGTTCAGAAGAAGTACACGAGTGTTTTAAAGTTTCTTAATCTCCACCTGCTGACTGTGTTGGGGAGCGTCCAATCAGCAGCCACGCTGCAATAACTGACTTCCTGTTGCTGTTCCATCACCTGCAGGCACCTGTCCCTTTCACCCCCCCCCCCAGTTCTAGTCTGTGTTAGTATGAAAATCACAGTTTTTTGATAATGATGTGCTCAGAGATGTTTTCCAGGTTGATGTGTTTATTGTTGTAAAACCTCTGACTTTGTTGTGTCCGTTAAACCTGTTGCCTTGACTTTCTGTATTATAATCCAGCAGTGCCCCCCCCATGTCCCTCAGTGTGAATATTAACTCCGACAGCCAATCAGACAATTCAAAACACCTGCATCACAATCCTTTATTAACGCCATGTTCGTCCTCGCCGTCTAATCCCTCTGCCCTTGGTGTCCTTGGAGTCGGCGGCTGTCCGTCACAGCGCCCGGCTGTGATTGGCCAGGTCGCAGTGGTGGGAGCCAATGACCTCACAGGAGGTCAGGAGGGAGGCAGAGAGGGAGGAAGGTGGGGGGGGGGAGTCAGCACCAACTCCATGTTGGCTCGTTAGAGAGGCCTTGGACCGCGGCCAGGACACACACACACACACACACACACACACACACATATATAAGAGAAAATGCATACAGTGCACACACGTTCATACATGCCAGAACAGGAATACATCAGTGAGTCCGTCCTCTCACCTCGGGCTGTGTGTGTGTTTGATGGGTGTTGTTAGATATTTTGTCACCTCTCTGTGTGTTCTGTCACACATGAGATGGACTCTATACATGTAACCCCCCCCCAAACATCTACAGACACAAGGCATTCTGGGTACTGCTGGGTGGTGTAGTGTCTCCACTGTGAGAGCCAGAACTGTCCAGCACAAGTCCAAGAATATGTTAATGTTATTATCTCAAGTGTTGTTCATCATTGGAAGCAGCTTAATTGGCTGAATGTGTGTCTGCACACGGGGACGCTGTCTGTCAGAGCCTGGGACAGACCATTGTAGTGGTGGTAGTATCGGTAGTAGTAGTGGTAGTATTGGAATAAATATTGTACAGGTCACTCTATGTGCAGTACATGCATGTCTTTGTCCAGTATACATGATTGTATGTCTACTTAGAGTCACATGTTTCAGCACAGATTCTTTCATAAACTGGAATGTAGGCTGTTTAGGTGTTTCAGGGAGCGTTTGTTTCTAACTACCTGCTCACAAGGACGATGCAGGCGAGAGGAGACAAGCTGGTAGTCAGTGGTCCCGGTGAAGTTGGTGGAAGCTGTCTCACCTGTCTGGGTGAGATCGTCGAGGAGCAGCAGCTCGGGGAGTTTCGTCTGTGAAGATTAGTGAAGACGAGTGCAGTGTGACCTCCCCGATGATGAATAAAGAAAAGAAGTATCAGAGAGCTCGGAGCCAAGGCAGCCATCTTTGTGTGACCCGTCATCCTCTCACCCAGAGTATAATGGTAGACGTTCAGACCGCGGTGCTGTGAGTTCACACCAACAGGGAAACCACTTTAATTAGGACACAACCGGATGCTGATACTAGTCCACCAACCCAGGGAATACACACACACACACACACGTATGTATGTATATATATATATATGTGCAGACACACACTCTGTCAGTACTCTGCCTGTGATTTACTGCAGCGCTGCTTGTTTCTCTGCATTTTAGCGCCTGTTAAGAAATGCAGGATTTATTGCTGAGACCCCCTCTGGTACACACACGGGGGGGGGTTAGTGTGTTTAGTGACCCATCATGCAAATGATGTAGCTCAGCAGCTACAGTAAAGCAGTTTAATGTTAACTGACACACACACACACTCTTATTGTTATTCCTGTGGCGAATCTTTGTGGTGTTCCTGCTTTGTCTCCGTCGTCTGTGAACATTTTCTCCTTCTGTCGTGTCGCTGCTGTGACCTCTGACCTCCTGTAGTGCAGCGCTTTAGCATCAGTATCAGTAACAGAAGGTTTGCTGTCTGTTTCAGAGGTTTTTCTTCTGGCAGAAACATTTTCTTTGGGTTAAAATGTGCTGTTGGTGATTCCGAACCACGATGATGATGATGTTAACCTTTGAAATGCAAATCCATTCTACACAGCTCTGGTCTTCAGCCACCCGGCTCTTACAACACAGGTCAACACAAATATCCAAATCATTTTGCCTATAAACCTTTCAGAACACATTAACAACATAAATACACTATTTAGCCATTTTTACAGTCATTTGCAGTCACGCTGCTGCTCAGCTGTTGGATCAGAAAACACTCATGAGTTTGTTGTTGTGTTTGTTAGCGTGACGTCTCAGCAGCTGATGGTGGCGAACGTTACGTACGTGCTGCGGGAACAGGAAACAGGAAGCAGGAAACAGCGTCTGCAGAGCTGACAGATGCAACAACGTCTACAGTCAGTGCAGAGTAAACGCTGAGTGTGCATATATGAAGGACGTCACAGCTGACGTTTAAGTCTTTTTAAAATGTCACGTCTCCGAGCTGAGTTTCAGAGAGGAAATACTGGGTGAACTGACCCTTTAACTCACAACCAGCAGAAACCGAGTGAAGCTCAGTGTCGGCTGAGGAGATGCTGTCGGTCACTGTGTGTGTGAATATAAATGCCCGCCGCTGCTCCTCTCAGAGGTCGCTTTGTTTCCCCCGTTTGCCAGTTAATGGCCGGATTCCTGCCGAGGCAGCAGAACGCGGCGCTGACAGATCGCCGTAACACCGCCGTTATTACACGCTAATACTGCAATTAGATGGGTGGACGAGTCGCCCGAGTTGGGGGGGGGAACAATAAATTGCCGCAGAGTGTCAGAGCGTACGAGGAGGCCGAGCTCTAATTACCCAGAACACACCTCTTTCTCAGCCACCACAACCTCCCCTTTCCTCCCTCCTCCTCTGCTGTCTGACCATCACCCTCCTGCTTTAATGGCTGGGCCTTACATGGAGGTCACGACCCCCCCACCCACTTTACACACTCTCACACACACTCACAGATCACCACTTGTTCCATTTGCAGCTTTGATGTCATCTGTAGAAAGGTGAGTTTGGAGTGATGAGAGCGACCTTTGACCTCCACACACACACACACACCCCTGATTTCATTCATTCATTCATTCATTTATTGTTTTCTTTATATCTTTATCAAATTTAAAAGATCAGATGCAACATTAAAACTACATTTCCCATCAGCCCCGAGGAGAGTAAACACATCAGAAGTTTTTCATCTGCCAGCTGAACCAAATGAAGGTGAATTTAAGGGGCTTCAGCAGGAGCGTCTGCGTTTCTGACTGTCCCCAACAGATGAACCCAAACAGAACCTCCTGCACGGCGTCCTCGCCGCCCACCGTGGTGTCAGAGGGTCAGCAGAGAGCGAGAAGCAGCGTTTCAGGGTTTTATATAAACACCTCCGAGGTTTCTGTTAACTGGTTTGTTCTTCTCGTCTGCGCTTTATTCTTTTAGTTTAGTCTTTCTGTTCATTGTAGTTTTCTCTGTGAGATGTCCCGTCAGTTACACTTGGATTCACTTGTAACGCTGGGAGCAGGGATCTGTATAAAAGAGGTGCCCTGCTTCTGGTTGTTGATGGTCTGCAGGCAGATTTTGGTGTAAATTTGGTGGGAGTGTGAAAACTCGTGCTCAGAGCATCAGTGATTTGCCACCGCCGGATCGTTGTGCTGCTGTAATCGTGTTTCAAGTCAACGTGTTCTCACAAACACAAACAGGAATGACCTCCGTCCACACTACACGCCTGGAAACGCACATCACGTGACCAGTCACGCCGGTGTAAACAGGAAGTTTGTCCATGGAGGTGCAGAGGTGGAGCTGTTTCTCATGTACAGCGTGGGGCGACTGACAGGTGACTCTGAGGGATGTCAACTACGACTCCCAGGGTGCATCTCACTAACAGCCATCCAGTCACAGGGCTTCACATTCCTACTCTGTGAGGGAGGGAGGGACCTTTACGTCCACTTTTTGATAGTAAGGAGAAATATTTCTTTTTAGGTGAAAATCGCTCGGCCTCAGAATCATATTTGTGTGTGTGTTGGCCCCTATGGAGGGTTAACTCCACAGGGGGGTGGGGGGTGTTATCTGCCCCTGTGGACCCTTCCCAGCAATCGTAGCGTATTGATCGGGCCGGCCAGATTAAGAGTATAGATTTACAATAAAAGCAGGACATTACTGGGCAGGCGAGGCTAAAATTGAAAGGGGAGTGAGGGAGTGAGGGAGTGAGGGAGGAAAAGTCAGTCAGAGGGGGAGGAAGGCCCCGAGGTTGCCGCAGGGGTTTCTGGGTGATTTGAGTTGAGGGTCTGGGTGACGGCGGATACACGCGGGTCAGCTGCTGCGCCGTGGTTTCAGGTTTATGTCGCTTACTGAAGGAAACTAAGGTCACCGTGACGTGTTAATGTGGGTTTTATAGCGCCATCATGGACCTGTGGATCATGGATGCAATGCATCATGGGTAAAGTGGGTTCAGGTCATTCTGCTTTATTCTAGTCTGATAGAAAGCTGCTGATGGATTCTATACCAATACTTTCTACTATTTTTATAACAGCTTCTGATTGTACCTTTTGAAAGCCGAGGACACAGAGATTAATCAGTAATCAATAATCACTTTGATGTTGTATATTAAAAAAAAGGTCCACTTTCTAGCTTTTTCTGGAGCTTTCACCTGCATTTCCGGTCTTCGTTTGTGGATGGAGTTTACTGATAACAGGTGGTCAGAAATGAGGGGTAAATCTTAAAGAACTGGGGGCAGTCGAAGGATGTGCTGTTTACCAGCAGAGAGGCTCTAATGAAAGACACTATCCAGGTGCATTATGGGAGCTGTAGGGCCCAGCGTTCTCCCACAGTTAGCATCACATATCAGGGATAGACACCAATATTTTTATGCACTGGGCCACCAAGCCCCTAAATTTGGTGGCCAAAGTAAGTTTTTGGTGGCCGAAATGTAATGTTCTGTAAAACCAATCCAGAAAAGGCAATTTAACACAGCTTAACACAGCCTTCCTTAACTGTGACACTTCAATAAATGAAAATATATTTGTATAATAATACATTTAAAATGAAAACTCAAGTCTTTGTAAACATATGGTACACGTATGTTATATTCTCTCAGTCTCGCTTCCTCACGCAGATACAAAGATAGAATGTTGAACTAAAAGGTGAAGGAATCTGGATGTTTGTGGCCGCAGGGCCGCAGGGCCGCAGGGCCGTGGTTAATTTGGAAGCTGGTTTGATGCTCTCAACGCCGCGTGAACAAGCACAGACCAGCGTTAAGAGCCAGAGAAGGTTTGTACCTGCTGATGGCAAATGTTTCTTTAAGATATCCACGACTTCCTGATTTAACGCACTGACTCCAAGTCCTCAAACGTCTCTTCTGACCAACGCATGCCAGCCGCCGTACTCTCAGATTCCCAGTGCGGCCGTGCTGCTGACGGATGGATGGACACGCTGTTCGCTGCTGAGAGTTTGTGGTCGACGATGGGCTGTAAAACATAGATGGTGGCTGGACGCTGCAGCTGGTGGCCTGACGTTATATATTCTCACACACACACACACACACACACACACACACACACACACACACAAACACACACACACACACA
>JAVQJF010010322.1:0-18702 GCA_036023855.1 Gadopsis marmoratus | reverse complement strand
GAGGTGTTCAGGGCCAAGTACAATAACTTCAGTTTTGTCTGAGTTCAACATTAGAAAATTGCAGGTCACCCAGGTTTTTATGTCCTTGAGGCTGCTTGAAGTTTGATGAATTGACTCGCTTCATCTGGCTTGATTGACAAGTATAACTGGGTATTATCTGCATAACAATGGAAATGTATGGAGTGTCTTCTAATAATATTGCCCAGAGGAAGCATATACACTGATAAGGGGTTTTCTTACCTATTTGCTAAGTTAAATCCAGGTGGTGACTTTTGTTTTGGCCGGGCAGTGTATAAGGTGAATAGAATTGGTCCAAGCACAGATGTTATCCAGATAACATATCAAAGGCACAGATTAAATCAGTTCAAACCAGTAGGACATGGTGACTGTTAGCACGGGAACTGATTGTAGAGTTTATGTTACAAACTGGACCAACTTGGACAGTCTCCCAAAGGTTTGACATATCCCATTAACATTTTCTATGTTCCTTATTAATGTTGAAATTGTTATACAAGCCCAATGACTCTTAGTCAAATACTATTCTTTATTGTACCCTATTATCAAGAATATAAATTCACGTATGGTTGGTGTCACCATCTTTCAAGCAAGACTTCATTGCTGTGGCTGACAACATTGTTGTGCAGCTGTGGATCATCCAGTATACTGATACAGAAATGATTGTATAATAAAGGAAAAGAATATGTTTGTAGGACAGTATTCATATGCAATTCCATGCCACTTCTGCCCTCATCATCCACGCACCGCTGTCAGTGTTGGTTGCAGACAACAGCCCTGCAATACGGCATACAGTCTGTCTGCGTCATGAGTGGTTCTGCATACATAACAGAAAACACACAAAGTGTATCACTTCAAAGAGTTACTGCAGGGCAGGTCAAACTAATTTTTTTCTGATCGATTTAGAGGAGAAAGGTTGTCGTGCATAGGCTAGACATTGTTTACCAGAGTGCAGTCACTAACTAGCCTCGCTTCTGATCATACAAATCAACCTTGCTGTCTCAGTTAGTTTACAGAGTCGGTGCTGATGTTGAGGAGCTGCCTCAATTCATCAAAGATGTCGAAGCTGACCACTGTTGACTTGAGTTTTCATCAATGCAATTTCGTAATGCAATTATAGAAGAGGAAGGGAGGCTCAGTGGGCAGGGGGCATGTTTGTTTACAAGTACTTCTGAATAGAAAGAGGCTGCATTTCAGGGAACAGACTGCACACATTCTACTTTTTCTTGTTCTTTATAGTCAGAGCATGCTAATCAGTGACGGCTGGTCGTGTTATTGGGTGGGGGGGCTAACAAATGCATTATACCCATCAATAGTTTGCGCTGCAGCGACAGCAGCATCATATCCGAGATACCAAGTTACAGCAGCAACACTTTATATCTTGTTATAACAAGTTCTCTAGAATAACACTATAGAAGTACTCACAAGAAAGGCCTGCTGCCAAAAAACTCTCTGTATCTCTCATGACTATTTTTCTCTGTACAACATTAACATGCCATTTTTAACAAAAAATGTATTTGCAAGAATGATGTTAGACTCCATAATAATCAGAATGGTCCATTGTGGAGCCGACAATGTCAGAAAGGGTCCAGCTAGAGATGAACTACAACACATGTTCCAGCTGTAACAACTGTCCAGAGACACTGCAGCTGTTTTTAGTTTGTTTTCTAATTCAAATGGCTGCAGCTTCTTCCTCTGCAGTGTTTCGAGTCCCACCGCAGTTCTGTCCACTAGGGGGAGTAACAGAGAGACCGCTGCACGATAGAACCGTCAGTGAGGCCTGAACACGTCTCAGACGTGTTGTTGGCAACCTGTGTGTTTGACAGGTGATCAGCTAACTGGCTAAATCTAAAAAAGACAACTGATCAACAAGGTTCTGAAACTCGCCTCGCTGCAGTCTTTTTTTTTTTTGTGTTCTGTCAACATGGTTTGGATGCTGCGCCCCCTGTCTGTTCACTCTGTCACAGCGTCTCTGGGCTGAAAGAATTTAGCCCAAATGCCCAGCAAATCAAGGGGGCGTTTTTATTATATTTATTGTAAAGGACACGGAGGGCTGAGTCCTCTTAGCCCATTGATACCAGCCGTCCCTGCCTAGTTTATTGATAAATATCATGGGTTACTAGAAAGAACACTGGGTCCTGACTTTTTTTTCCACAAGTAAGCTTATGTAAAGTTGGACATGAACACCAGCAGCTGGCTGCATAATGGCTTTATTTTCTTGCTATGACTCTTTTTACAGAGCCACCTGTCCTTTTTTGTAGAACTCAAACATGATGGGTTGTCTCCCCCTGCAGGTCAGTTGGGGGAATTCGTGCATCTCTGTACAACGCTGTAACAGCAGAGGACACTGAAGCCTTGGCTGAATATATGAAAGAATTCATGAAAGAGCACCAATAAAACAGACCATACTAAAAGTTGGCTAGTGGCATTTAATTAATCTAGTAAAGTAGTTAAAAAAAAAAAAACCTTGTTTATCAATAGTTGTGATCCATGTTGGATCTTAAGGTGCACTTTTTTCTAGACACGTGTTTCATTGTTCCTAATAAGCCTTAACCACTACAGTGCTGTTTTAATTACATCTGTGTTTCATACAGTTACTCTTAATGAATCTGTGACTTGCAGTGCTTTGGTCTACATGCTGTATGCAATTCCTTTTAATTGTTCAAAATGTATTTACATTCCAGTAAATCTAACTTGGCAATACATTACAATATGTTTTGCAGCGTCATTTCTTGTCTTGTGTGCTGTTCTACGATGGACCGCATTTTGTAATTTAAAATAATTCTCAACCAATATCAAAGTGTGTTACTTTTTCACTTCTGAGAACAGAGGAGCAGTGCTGAACAACCAAACTGCTGGGCTGGTTTCTGTTTGATGAGGAATTTTGTTAGGAAAACTCATATTACAGATATTGTCAGAAAACTGACTCACTGCTGTATAAATTCACCCTCACCAATCTGATTGTGTTGTTTGCATGGGTTAGTCTACCTTTTCAAAGGGTTGATTCACCAAACACATTTTCTCACTTATCTCTAGTATTTAGCCTTGCAGACATTTTGGGTTACGTTTGCGTAAGGTCACTAGATGCTTGAAAACTTCGGAAACGAAAAGTAAGTTGAACCTTGTGAGATTTTTATTGTTTTTTTCAAGATCAAGAAGGAACCTTCAAGCTTACAACAAAAAAAATGTCTGCATGACTAAATACTGATGGCCAGTGGTAAGAGAGAAAAGGCTTACACCTGTTAACCAACAATTAACTACTAATACTCAAAAGATAAAAAGTGACTTTCCTAATAACTCTAATCTGCAGATTGGCACCATCTGGACGCGTCTGGCACTTAAAAATAATCAATCTTAGCATCTAAAAATCTTTTTGCAGTGAGTATTGGTGCACTGCAGGGTGTGTCGATACACCCTTGCATCACTGGTAGGTGGGGTTACAAGTGTAACAGGCCATGCTACTGACCACAACCAACATCAGTGATGCTGGGTGTGGTCAGACTTGAAACTTTCAACCAGAGGGCAGTGAAAAATAGATTTTTAGCCTGATGTTACTCTTAAATAATAAGCACAACTACTTTACAAGCACAGTTTTCCATGTGAGGTTAAGCAGTCACCTCCTACTTCTTCACTGCGAACGCTGACAGCAAAAACATCCCAGTATGTGGGAGTGAACAGGTCTACATAACACCAGCAGGGCGGCAGGATGGCTTCATGGTGAGAGAGACCGTTCTCCATCTGGATGTCCAGAGGCCAGTTCCCTGCTGCATTCGCCCCGCTGAGGCGTACCAGCTCCAGGAGCAGTGAGTGTATCTGACCCTGACCTTTGACCTCGCCGGAGGGGAAGCAAAAGAGGAAAGAGGTGGCAAAATGCGAATTTCATTACAGGGATCAATGACATAATGTATCCTTACAGGCTACTAAAAGTACAAAATTATAATGTGGGTTTGGTTCACAATGACTGAAACATTTTTTGAAGAGAATATGGGGGGGGTATGAGCTGTGGTGAGTGTGTTCACTTGTGGTGTTACATAAATTAAAGAGGTCTCATAGAATACATATGAGAGTGGCAGGGTCCACCAACCAGAATGTTAGTATCGATGTGTATATTCAAAATGCATGCAAATAGTTGTCTATTGTATGCTATAGCAGGCATTTATGTGAAACATAATAATCATAAATAAATAAACTTAAGTTTTACTTATAAAGCACTTATCAAACCTAAACTAGAACTTAACAATCAGAAAATGAAGTGGCGAACCCATAATTAACAAAAAAAACCCCAACCTGAACCAGAATAAAATAGGTAAATCAAATTCCACTGATATAAAATAACAAAAGAAATAGGTCAAATTATGTTAAAAGAAAGTCAATCTCAGTTACAAACAAGATAAGCTCTCAAATAAAAGTACATTTTAAAAAAAGATTTAAAAGTGGATTCTTAGTCATAAACCATAAGATGCGCAAATATTTAGAGTTACAGCCACATTGCTGCTACCAAGCGTGAACAAATACAAATGACCTCTAGGTGGAAGTGTTGATCAAGAAACGTGTGTTTGCAAATCAGATGGGAGTCTGACTCCTTTCAGAGTGACGTCTGGTGTTGCCCACCCGATTCAATGAGGCTTTGCATACTATTCTAATTAAATCATGTCGCCAAAGCATAAAGAATAAAATGATTGACATCATATGGTAAGGTATATATCATACTAGAATAATATGTTCAATATTAATTATGTGTTACATTATACAATAATGTCCAATAATAGATAATATGGTAGATAATACACAAAAATTATCAACAAAATATGGGTTTTTATTCTCGCTCTTCTGCCTGCCTGCATGCACACACAAATGCACATCATGTGGTTTCCTCTGATAAGGTCAACTCACCACCACAGGCGAAGGGTCCTCCACTAAAGAACAAGAACAGTATCCTCTCTGAAAATACACATCTCCGCTTCATAATATTTTGACAGAAAAACAGTCTGAAAATGTTAAGAGCTCAGCGTAGCTGCATTTCACTTTTGATCGGTCCTTAGCGCTTATTCCACTGAAAATATATCCATATTAGACACAGGAGAAGCATGTTGATTGTTGTGATTCACTTTCCAGGAGCAGGGAATGTTAGGTGATTAAAAGGAATAACTCTTCTCCTGATGGCTGTCATCCTGTAGACTTGTGTAAAAAGCATATTAGTGTGAGTGGGCATGATATTAATAGAGCATGAGGTGCACCGTTTTGTCAGTGCTTTTATCTTTCATGCTTCACAACTCTTTCACTGCATGAATGGTTGAATGGGTGGAATAAGTGGAAATTGAACTATTAACCTGGTAGCCTCTCAACATGTTTTCTCACTTAGCATCTGTATTATGTTGAACCCACCATTGTCGAAAGCAAGATCCTTTAAGTGATATTTCCCATTAAGCTCTTTTTTCCCTCATAGATTTAATTTCCTCTTGTACGGTGGGTGATCATGAAGTGATAGCGACTGTGGTGCACCACAGAAAAAAAAAAAAAAGAAGTGAATAGCTACTTTTCTTACTTTCATTTTGAAATGTAATGAAACACAAGGTAAAGTTGATCCAGGAGTTATTATTTTATATAACGTCCCAGATGATTCTTTCCAAAAAGTAATTTTGGCTGTTAGCAAATATCAATACCAAGAGCAGGGGAGAAAGTCTGAATGCTGGTGTTGACTGTGGATCCCCAGGGCGGGACTTGTTGGACCTGCTGCGAAGGTTTGTGTGCTGAAAGGTAAAAATGTTCTGCCAGAGTGAGGTATTGCTTTAAGCCAGATGAGTTTTGTGTTAGTGCGATATATTTATATCTGCAGCTTTCTAAGGTCGCTCAGTAACAGCTAGACTTGGTTCATGGTCATCTTCAGCGGAAGCCTTGAAAGCCTTCATGCTCCCGTCAGTTGCAGGATCTGTGGCATCACGGTCATTTTACTCTAGTCATCAATGAACTTTTCTTTGCCACCTCCTGTTGGAGCCACAAGGGCATACGCACACATCTGAGCTGCTCTACTTCCATCTTTACTTGGTGGCGGTTATACTATCTTAGCTTATTCTGTGTGTTTTTAGCTCAGCGCCTAGTTTATCAAACCTCTCCTGGCACACTTCACGGCCATGGTGCTTCAGAACATAGGAAGAGGATGTCTATTGCGAGTCTGTTGTGTCTATTCTGTGTTTGGATCAACATGTTGTGCAACTTTGGATATTGAAACAAAATTAAGAGTCTTCAGCCATGCTGTGAGGCTGTGGGTTAAATGCTAACAATGGCATGCTAACGTGCTCACAAATACATGTGTTAACATGGATGTTTAGTGGAAATAATGTTTACCATATCCATCATCTTAGCTTAGTGTATTAACATGCTAACATTTACTATTTAGCACTAAGTACAGGCAACACTGATAAGAAGGTCATAAGTACTGCAAGTAGCAGCCCATCCAATGGTTGTGGTGGGATTTCACCGTGAACCAAAGTGGTGGACTGACAGACCAACACTGCCATCCACAGAGCTGCAGCACTAGCGTGGCTACGAATATGCTCAGGTGAGATTGAGCAGAATAGAAACAACAAAGCGAATAAAGATTCTAGCAACAACATGAGTAGGTTAAAAGAAATACGAAACATTCCTGTTAATTTACCTCAAAAACGGAAACCTGGCATACTGTTATGTGGCAAATTGCAAAGTCCGTGTGGTTGGGTGGGGACCTCCAGTTCAGGCTGAAATACAATAAGATCCACTGGTGCCCGAGGCAAGTGAGGAACAGTAAATGATGCAAAAACATTAGTGTGAGGTCTTTCTTCTCAATATCTCTGTTTCTATAACATGATGTGTGCTTCAGGAATGAAAAACAGAACAGGTCTCTGATTGCAAAGCCAGGAGACCTTTAAACCCCCAAAGCCCCTGGAGCTAAAACTGGAGAAAGAACTGGAACAAATCAGGAGATGTAAATGCAAGAAGGGATGGGAGGAAAAAACCAATCCCTCTGACAAGCCCAGATTTAAGATTGCTCATTAGAGGTGTTGATGCTGAAGCTCTCTAACAAAAAAGAAATCTGCTGCTGTGGGCTACAACAGCCACTGGAGGGCGCAATAATTGATAGCAGTCAAGCATTAATTGGAACAAGCCTGTCAACAATTTGTGCATGTTTGCATGTGCATGACTGTGTTGAACAAACCTTGCTGTTTGTGCTTGTGGCTGTGAAATGGACTGTGAAGAGATAACATAAAGAACAAAAGGATCATATTTGGGAAATAATTCTTGTTAGAATAAGTTAAGAGAGTTAAATTAAGCAAATTTCAACAACTCTATATTTGTGAAAGGGATATTTGTGAAGGAGGTATGAGAAAATAGTATGCAGCTTTACGCATTGTATTTTTTCATTCTTTCCAATGGAGATTTTGCTCTTGTGTCTCTATCAGGTGTGCAATGACAAGTTCTTTATACTCTACTCTCCGGCTAAATGCAATTTGGATTCTGACAAACTGCCTAACCTCTCAGCAATTTCCCCAAAAATACTGTTCATGACCCTGCTGCAGATCCACCTCAAAGCAGGAAAAAAAAAAAGCAAGTGAAAGATAAGAAGAGGCAGAGGGGCTTTGAAATGTGAGTAGGGTTATAGCAGAGATGGGAGGTTGTGACAGGATTGTGTGGTGATTCTCATCCTGTCAAGCCCACTAATGTCGCGGTAATGCCACCGGCAGGCTGCAGTAAGACGGTGATAATGAAAAACACCGGGGAAGACAATATCAAATGGCTACTCTACATCCTACAGTGGAGATTAGTTGACACAAAAGTAGGGTGGCAGAGGCAGAGGAGGCAGAGGCAGGCTTTAGTGCTGCTGATTGAGTCTCTTGTCAAGAGCGCCATGCTTGCAGCATGAAAAGTTACTGTGACTGACATCCTTTATACAGTCTATTTCAGACACGAACACGCACGTACACACACACACTCACACACACAGTTTGCATTCCTTAGAATCTGTTTTCTATAGATACCATATATGCTGTCTGCTCTAAGAAGATCACTAAATTCTGAATTTATTCTTGAACTAGTTCATTCCTTTTCCCTGGGAATGCTCAGTGTGCAATACAGAACATTTAGTACACTTTTTCCCCCAAAATAAAAATGATTGTTTCTCCCTCAATACTGTGTTGCCACACTGCTGCATACAGTAGCTCCATAGGAAAATGCACAGTTTAGGTCAAAATGGTGACCTCATGTGGATTAAGTGGACCTTTTTTGACAGCACAGCTACAAATGAATGATCCAAAATGTACATATTTCTATTGATACATTTATACATTTCATACATACATATACATATATCTCCAGGCCGGAAAATCAAAACAATGTTTGATTTGTTGCAAGGCTTATTATTTATGAACACAGTAGATTGTTTTGTTTAAATTTCTCATTTTTACTTGAGCCAGCCATTTTTAAAGCTGTAGCGGTGTGAACTGGTCTACCTGAGCTCGACTGAAGCCGGCTGATGGCGTCGCCTGCCAATTAACTCATAGAGAAGTCACTTAGTCATATCGACCCTTTCGTTATTTCTGTGTTTTTGCTGTTTAACAAAAAAAAAAACTATAAGAAGCTTTCTCCGTTTCATCAATACTAGAAATTCAAATGTAGCAAGTAATTCACCATAACTACCCTCAGTCATATATAAAGATGCTACAAAAAAAAAAACGCAGGTACAGCCAGCAGTTAGAACGGGAGGCCAGAGAGTTGTTGCTATGGAAACGATACACCGTCTTGTCTAGTCGCGTTGGTGTGAACTGGCAGGTTTCAGAGCGTTGCAAACGTTTCAACTCGTCTTGCTGCAAATCGTTGGTCTGAACTGGGCTTTAGTCTTGTTTGCCTGTGCCCAAGAGATTCAGATAAAGTGCCAAACATCAACAGTTCAAAATCACTCTAATTAGGACTAATTAGAGTGATTTAGGTAATCACTCTATTTTAGGTTCTCCTATCACTTAATTCAGGAGTGGAACCCTTTGATGCCTGTCACTCTGCTTTTTATAGAACACCACAGCCATGTGACTCACTGTACTGGTGATCTAATTCCATGTACTTGTTGTACCTACATGTAGGTGTCTGAGTGTAAACACAACCTACATAAAGCATTTTTTTTTCTTACATCCTGAATTTACTTATTAGCTCTATAATCTCTCTCACACAGGCTCAAGTATTGTTGGTAATTAAACCTGTCACACTGCACAGTCTCTTCCCTGCCTCTGTTATTATTCAGTGAGCTCATGAAACTAAATGTCCTTTATGCAACAGCCCATTTAAAGGCCACTCTGGTGATTCATGCAGGAAAATGAAAAAAGAAAAAGGTCCTGTTTGAATCAGAAGTACACAATTTCTCTATTTTTACTATCCTGTCTTGTGTCTCTTTCGTCCTCGTCCTGCTTCTTCATTTGCCTTTTCCTTACTACTACATCTTTTTTCTGCCTCCCTTCAAACACCCTCTAATATCTTTCTTTCCTAACTGAATCTCTTTCCCAGCTTTCCCTTTCCCTTTCTCTGTGTGTTGTGTCTGTCTCGTAAACACATTGCTCCATGAGGCTAATCTTGTTAGCACCAAATGCACCATGTTCCGCTAGCTCCTCTTAATTGCTGTTGTGTTATTAATGAGTGGGGAGTGGGGAAATCACTCTTAATTAGCTTGTCTCATTCGGCAAGGCATCTCGAGTGAAGCGACGACGCTCAGGCACAAACACACAGGGGATAATTAAAGCACTTCACTTGTCGGAGTATTTATCTAAACCAAAGAGCAACAAGCCGTTCCCGCAATTAGCCTTGTCATTCATTAGCAGCAGAGTGCCATTGATTTGAGTGTTACATTGTCATTTTGCCACCGTTGACACTCACAAGTGTGCTTAATGTATTCATGTGGTAAAGTCATGGCATGGAATCGCTGCACATTTGTTTGCTTTTTTGGTTTTGCTGAGTCCTGACAAGGTTTACAACCAGATTGCTGTGATACATCATGTTATAGTAACGCAAAGAATCAAGTAATGCATTTATTTTATTCTGATTAGTACTAGTATTAGTAATTAGTACCAACATACATAGTTATTTCCAGAAAAGGCATTCTTGGAAATTAGGAACAATACAGATGACAGATCTGTAAAATAAAGCATTACCTACCTACCTTATTGGTGCCTAATTCATACCACACAATTACACTGTGAATCACAGGCTGTATTGTAAAGTGTTACCACATGTCTTTCTTCCCTATTAGCTCAGTTGTGTGATTAATCTGACAGTTTGTCAGCTCTCAACATATGGAAACCGAATTGAAACGCTGCAGCTCTCTTCTTGAGATTCTACCTTATTCACAGCAGGAAATAAAAGATCCTGCCGTGAGTGAACGCAGTTGTGTCTCCCTCTGTGTGACCCTGACATGTTCATGTTATGATGAGAGACCAGTGTCAGTGCATTAAGACAAATTTAATTTGCACCTACAGCTAAGTGAGATGAGGGAGGGAACTCTTATGGGGCAGGACTAATTGCTGCCTGGGGATCTGTGTTCATGTGTATGCAAGTGTGTACACGTGTGTGTGTGTTTGCCTGGCTGTCTCTCTGCCAAAATAAATACTTTAGTGAATATTTAATTCATGTGTTTATCTGTGTGTGTCTGTCAGTGTGTGATAACAGAATGTCAGCAAAGACACAGGAGTTAATGAGGCCTTTTTTGCCACCAGGAGTGGATTGAGCAAGGTGCACACAGCTCTGTGCGACATTATTTCTGTGTCTAATCATGATTGCCATGAGTAATCTATGCAGCCATAGTGCAGAATATCAGAACAGGTACTCAAATGCATCATCAGTAAATATCAACCCACCAAAATAAAACATTGATATTCGACGATTCTGCAATCCCAGATACATCATTCATTAGAGCACAGAATGAATAGTATCAGCCTCCTCTTATCATGATTAAGAAATCATCACCATATTTATTTCTTGGGTGTGTAAGGGAGTAATAGGGTAATTATACTATGATAATAATGGTGTGATCTGCCTTTTTGAGAACAAAGAAACCATCAAAATGCTGCTGTTATCCACTGCCAAACAGCTTTAAACATGATAAGATATGATGGTTAAACTAAATTCAAGGAAACTAAATTTGAAGTGGGCAGGGAGTTTCAGAGGAAACTAAAATTATAACTTGGATGCCATGTAATGTAATTTCATAAAATGTGTTCGCCTTCTATCTGACAGACTGACAGTCTGAGGTAAATTGTGGGGCACCTCAAGGTTCTGTATTGGGTCCCCCCTCTGACATGAGTATCAGTGTTTCTTTTAATAATTCATTGAGTAGCTGAATCTTTATTTGTCTTATTTATATGTGTAGATTAGACACACAGCGACATTTGGGTTATACAACTTCTGCTAAAATTTAGTCTTTATTTATTGTAAAACAATATGCATGTTAAAAAGAAAGAACAAATTACAACATTTTGTGTATTTCTATACACTTTCAAATAGCATAAATTTACATGAAAACAATTCAAATCAATTGTAAACTGAATAGTAGAAAACAAATGTCTTTGGTCATCATCTATATTTACTAAATCAATTTCTAATCATCTCAAAGCAGCTTCAATAACTAATACTGCCACACTACAGTAAATAAACTTACCTGTAATATATATGCTTTCACATATCCATAAATATTTGTGCTACTTTCCATACAATATATATATATCTGATCTATAGTGTACACCGTACTCATCATACCTTCAGCTGTCTATTTCTGTTTATAATAATATCCCACTATTGCCATTATTGTTCTTGCACTATGGCACCAAGCCTCGGGTTGAAGGACAACTGCTCTACCTCCTGAGCCACAGCCGCCCAATGATAACGTACAAAGTACTGAATGGTTATGTACCAGCACACAGACCCTCTATGTAAAGCATTCTTTTCAACACATGCAATGAGATCTTGAATTTTACTTTCTCAACATGTTTAATATTTTATTATTTATAACTAATTATCTATAAATATGCTTCTCTTAAATAGAGTAGTTTTAATATCATATCATCATCAGTGGATTATACAAAACAGGATAACATAGTCCTGCAAATACTATAATGTTATTTTGCCTTATGATTCTACTTCTACAAAAGAACATTAAAATGCTTTGAATTATGATAGGATCATCTTTTAGTTAACAAGCTGATCCAATTCCGTCACTTCTTGTAAGAACAATCTAACACAATGTCTTGTGTTTGCATTTCTGAGTAAAGCGGGAGAATAAGTGCTGTCAGGGGTAAAACTTTTTGTTCTGTGTAATCTCATCTGATGTAGTGCTGTTTCCTCTGTCTCTGCACGCTCATGTCCTCAGCAGGCAGGCTCATAAATTGGACAGCTAAGCCTTTCATAAAGTTTAATAAAGCGCTGTTTTGTGGCTCAGGGGAGCTGATATTAGTGACGAGAGCCGCTGCTGCCATTCCAGCAAATCACATCATCATAATGAGGCTGTACTATGGGAGTAAGACACCTCCCTTACCACCCACACATCCATCCACCTCCCCTCCTCCCCCTTTGTTTTCTTTATCATTCCTCTGACACAAAACGATGTCTTGACTTCACAGCATTTTTCCAAAGGGAATTTGGGGATAGCGTTGTTTAAACGTCGCGGCCAGCTTGGACAGGCAGGGGTTATTTCTCATTTAGTAAAGATCACAGACGCTGTAAATGCTCCGGCGGCATGCTGTGAATGCCAACACCGGCATGATTGGCAGCTTGACGGCAGCGGCAGCATTTGCATGGCATTTAGCTGGGCGGGCGATGGCCACCCCTAACACCAAGGTGGGTAAATAAGATGACTTCTCTGTTCACACAATGTACACACGCACAAACACACACACACGCTTATGCACTCACGCATGCAATCTCACTCCTCAACAACCCCCAACCATCTTGGTCTGCCAAACCTGAAGCCGCTCATAATTGTGTGGCATTTAGGTAGGGGAAAGGGACATCTAGTCGTGTGGGCGAGTGCACCACTGAAAAGTCTGATCTCCCAGTTGTACATTTTAGGCTGTTATTTGAGAATGATTATGCACAGTTGCGATTTCCCCGAGCATAAAAAAGTGGACTACAAATATTAATACAAGCTTGCATAGAGTTGGTAAGTCTATATTTAGAGATGAATGATCTTTTTTCTTTTTGGAATGTTTGGAAAATGGAAATTAGGTGCTCGAGTTAGGCAAGAAAATAAGATGATCTTTATAATTGTTAATAAGTCTGAAGTCTATTAAGGAGGCCCATTTTCAACTGAAGGTGCACCTTAAGCCTTGGTCACAACAGATTTTTCCAGTCATAAGGAACTATGGAAACAGCTCACACTTAAAGCTGCTCTACCCAATATTTCTATATGAACAATGCATGAAATGAGGGGTCACTCGTGGTGTTGAGTCCTCAGATAACACCCTCTCTGTTCCTTGCTGATCTACAGATTTTAGATTTTAGCATCTTTCAGCTCATTGTTTTGGTTTTATGTACTGCAGTTTCACTGTTTTGGTTCACTAGTGTTCCCACTCTGATCTGTGCCATTTCTACCAGAAGCAGGCAGCTCTTTTCAGCAAAAGATCTTTAAAAGCCTGCTGTACGCTACCTGCCCAGCTTGTCCTTTAATCCTAGGGCTGGCGGAGTTCTGGCTCGATCACATATCGAAGCATCCTTGAGCAAGACATTGAACCCTAACTTGCTCCCAATGGAGGCCAGCACCTTGCATGGCAGCTCCATTGCCATGCTAAATGGGTGAATGAGAACAATCTGTATAAAGCGCTTTGGAAAGCATTAAGGTTGAAAAGCACTACATTTCCCTTGGTGTTGGGTGGAGACCAAAATAGAGCTATAAATATAAGACTTAAATTCACCAGATTGCCAGAAACACAACTCCAAATGAATGCTAACGTTTCGCTGTGTCTGCTACAACAAATTGAATTGTTTGCTAACATGTTCACCAACTTTACATGGTGCTAATGAGTAATTATATTTTCAGCTTGTTCCGCTCCCAAGTGCCCAAAAATAAAAATAAATAAATTCCAGTTTAATTAATTTTTTCCATCACAAACTCTGTTGTGTAGAGAAAGACTTCAGACCTCAGTGGCCCTGAACAGGGTAAATTGTTTAACAGATGAATGGATGAATGCACACAATAACCCCACTAAAATCATCATACCACATCTAATTTTGATGTTGCTACTTGGGATTATATGAGAGTGATTTAAATTGGACATTGATACATGTGAACATTGAAAGATGTGTCTCAGAATTTGTTCAGCCCTCTAATTTGCCAAATATCTCAGCCGTTATTTGGTGGGTTAGCAAGTGAAGCTCTGAGTGTGATGACCCTGGACTTCCACAAGCTCACTCTCTCTCACATTTTAGTTGAATCATTCTTGGTTGTTGTTTTATCTGTTCTCGGCTTACAACGACAACGATGGTTACACAGGACTGCACAGAAAGCACTCTATTAGCCAAGCTGGGGTCCTTTATGCAGACAGTAAAATCTGACAAAGATGTTAAAAGTGGCCACTGCAGAGGTGACCTCTTTTAGCAATATTAAACACTGCACAAGAAGCAGCCTTACCTCTGATGGAATCAGTCAAATCTATCTGGGCTTTTAACCTTCTTTGTATTATCAGGCTCCGATAACAACCTCTATGATCCAATGAATGATACAAGTGCTGTTTAGACAGTTGTTTTCCCTGGACAGGACGAGCATAGCAGACAAACAGCTGGTTGCATAAGCACAAAGCTGGCTGGGGGCAGAGTGCACGGAGCCTCTATTCAGTGGATGCAAAAGTATGGATGGAAAAGAGCTTCTCGTTCAAGGGGCAGGTAGCAAATGAAGCGTACGCCGCGGTGCAAAGTGACCTCAAACCTCAAACAAAGAGAGCGCTAACACTGCATACACACTGCCTCTTCTTTTGGTACGATGAAACATGGGAACTCAAGGCAAATCTACATGGGCATTTCATATTAAAGGTCTGCCTGTATGATACAATTTACAATACAGAGCCGTACAGTTCAAGAGACCTACTGTTTTTTAGTTTAATGTTTCAGAATCGTGATGCAGTTATGTATAGTTTCAGTGGCTTTTGTTGTCCGTGTCTTTGCCACATGAGCAGTAACTCAAAAGTCAAACAACATAGCTCTCAATCTCAAGACAGGAAAATGACTCTTTATAGTATATATCCTAATGCAAAATACGTCGCATTTGTTGTTGCCTAATGGCATTACTTACTATTTTAGCATCCCATCACAAGTCCTTCAAAGCTGCATTAACTGATTTTTTGACCACTTGGGGCAGCAGAGAAAAAGCTGTAAACACAACCCTGACATATTATTTCTTTTACCTTGTTAGCAAACATTTACACATCCAGCAGATACGGAGCAAAGTTAACATTAATTTGGAGTCGCATTTCTTTCCACCCAATGAATGCGAGTCCAAAATTCACTTTCCTTTAGCTCTGTTTTGATTTCTATCAACTCCTGATAGAAATAGCTGTCTCTATAGCTGCTAAATGTTCCATTATGTTCACTAGTTACTCGCTACCTTTTCTATGTGCTATTTTGTGCTGTAGAGGTAGTAAATAGTGGCTCTGTAGAGCTATTTTGCTAAAATAAAATATAATGATTATGGCAGCTACTGTAAATTTGTCATGCCAAGAAACCTTTTTCTTAGCAAGATCACTAACATTTCAGCATCCCAATAAGCTTGTCATGGATTTTATTGATTTTATTAATGGTTAATAGATTTTTAAAAATGTTTTGCAGATAAGTTATAAGCTTTTACAAAACATACATAAAGAGAACCTTTGGGTCTTCCAGGCTGTGAGCTGATCCCTCTGGTTTGTGTATGTCTCCTGCCAATGTAGCTTACTTTGGTTTGGTAACCGCCTGCGGTTTTAATTAATGAGGAAGGACACCTGCACGGACTGTTTGGCCACCTACCGAAGAGCATCTGGGTCAAGAGCCATTTTACTCAGTAACATTTGCACATGCAGTATGACTGTAAACAACATATAAAAGTGTATGCTACTAAATCAGCTTCAGATCTCTTGTGTGATGATTTATTTCTTTATACAAGTAGCTTTATGGTTTGATTTGTTATCATTCATATTGTACAGTGTTTTGCTGTTTCTTAGTAGTAGTAGCAGAACTGGGAGAGGTGGTTTTACTGGTGGAAATAATGGAAGTAAAAATAGTATTAGTAATTAGGTTAGTCATTAAAACTTGTTATTTCAAAGTTCAATTTTTCACTCCTCTATTCTGAATCCCAATAAATTAAATTCTTTGCATATTTTCACATACCCTTTCTTATTCCCAGAGCAGGGGATCTGTTTATGTGTCAGAAGTCATATTAACCTCTCCAAGTCATCTTATTTTCTAATATTTTATCCAGCTGCAGAGCAATCACACGCTCACATTTACACATACCTTCCCTCAACTTTTATTCACCTGAAATGCTTCTGAAATGACATTACCGTTGACAGCCAGGCAATAACAAAAGTACAAAAACTTCTTTGAAAAACAATAAATCAATAAGCCTCGCCAACATATCCTGTTACATTCCCGACTCCTTGACACCTGAAGCTCATTAAACACAGCCTAACGTCAACTTAGAAGAAGGAGAGTACACAGAGGTTCGCCTTTTCACAGCCTATCACAATAAGAGCTACTGAGCATCCTTGATATATTGTATATACTAGAAATAAATATGATTGTCCTTTAATCTGATTTTATTATACTGGGGACTCCCGCTGGCAAATCTACTGAGGGCTGATAGCCTGTAATCTTATTGCAGGGAGCGCGGTGTGTTTCATATCCCCTTCTTGATGGTGTTTTATCATGTCAGGACTATTATTGTTCCTATTGGTATATGTGTTTCTGCATTTATATGCGCCGGTGTCTATAATCGAATAAATCGAGTTATTGCACATTCTTGAGTGTCTGTGTCTGTTTGCATATGTACGTTTGCGTGCACCCATATGCAGGTCCCTCCAGGTCGGATGTGGGTGCTAATTTTGCTCCTCGGTGTGCCGGGTTGCTTTAAGGGTTCTGCTCTGTTTATGAACCAAGCATATTGACCCAATTTGTGGCCTTGGCGCTTTCTCCATCTCTCTCTCTCTCTCTCTCTCTCTCACTCTCTCTTTCTGTCCACCTGCTGGGCCATATTGTAAGCCTGCATGGCTGGAGAACTGATGCATGCACTCAGACTGAACTAAACGCCATACGCATCATTGAGCAGCATTACCAACCTCTCCCCACTCGTCACTCTCTCTGGATGCTGCATGTGTTTGTTTGTGTGCATGTGTGTGCGCAGCATGTGCCCGTGCACAGGGCTCGGTTAACTAGAAGGTCTAATAAATCAATCTGTCTGTGCACAACCTCCTCCCTTCCTTCGATCTTACCTATTCCCCCATTACTCCTCTCTCCTCCTCCCTCCCCACTCATCTTTGTGCTCCCTCTTTCTTTCTCCATCGCTCTTTCCATCTCTCTCCTTTATGTCCTGTAATTCTTCTTTTAAAGCTCAGGGGGTGGTGTTGGAGGCATTACGTGCCTCCTGATAAATCACTGTCTGAGAGCAGGTCAGAGTAACATGGCCATCTGCAGATCAACTTACTGTCGCACGCGTGCACGTGTGGGTGTGTGGATTTTCCTGCAATGCATAGTATCGTCCCACTGATTGTACACTTGTATAACAGTGTGTATTCATGTGCATGCATGCGTACATGTGCCTCAGGTATTTGTGATTGTATATTATGTGTGTGTGTGTGTGTGTGTGCATGCATGCACTCCAAAAAGTGACTGCAGTTTCTGGCCAGTACTGATCTCCCTGTCCTGCTGAATGGTGGCTGATTGAGACACATGGACTGCCTTTGTGCCCTGATCTAGTTGCCATTGATTACCTATCAGGGTTTTTGATTGCATCCTGGAAGTAATTCTTTTAAATAGGCCCTAATGGCCTCCAATCTGGGCTGATGACGACCTCAGAGAGTCCAATCGCAGATCCATTTAGGCCCTTTCAGACCCCTCCATGTACACTCTGAAACTCTCGTTCATTGCTCACATCTCCCCCATCCACCACCTCTACTACGTCTTTGCCTTGTGTCGTGTCAGCGCCACATCCCCACGCTCAGTTACCCGCTTCCAAAAACACAGTGACAATGAAAATCGGCCTCAAACTTAGACATAGTGATCAGGACCAGGTCTAGTAAGGCTGAGAGGGACACAAATAGAGCCTAATCCAGCTTTAAACTGAAAAAGACGAAGTAAGAGGGGGGACGTTCATGTTTCAGATCTGCGAAAAGAGGAGGAAAACGAAGCCAGGGAGAAAGTGGAGGTATGACAGATCTGTTAGGGATAAGGGAGAGATGGGAGGAGGGGGCCGTGGGGGTAGGGGGGTGGGTCAGGCTGTGTTATTACAGTCTGAGGGTTGGATGGAGGCATGAGAAAGAGGAAGGGTGGGGGCAGCAGACAGGAAGAGGGCTCGCCGTCTAATCCTCCAATTTTCTTACATTACTGCTCTGCTCCCCCGCCGCTGTGGGGGGGGGGGGGGGGGGGGGGGGGGGGGGGGGGGGGGGGGGGGGGGGGGGGGGGGGGGGGGGGGGGGGGGGGGGGGGGGGGGGGGGGGGGGGG
>JAVQJF010010320.1:0-14082 GCA_036023855.1 Gadopsis marmoratus | reverse complement strand
AACAGGATGGGTGGGGGGGGGGTGATACTAATAGCTTGGATTCAACTAGGTGGGTTGAAGAAAACAGCTGAATTTCCTACATGACAAAAATCGTGTCCACAAAAGACAGAAAATCTTTCGGGGGGTGATTAGTAATGAGCCGTTTCACGTCAGCTGAAGCTGTTCATATTTCACGCTGCCTGGAGATAAAAAACAAAGCCCTTGCTGTAATTCACCCGCTAACGGCAATTCCCCTCAGAATTCCTATAAAAGAAATTGAAAGAAAAAACCCCCAAGCTACTGTCCTGCGTCTCTTCCCATCCCTGCCACTTCCTCCCTGCGTCTCTGTGATCACGTCCACGTGGTTGCCGCTGCTGCAGTGACAGAGATGCCTTCGTGTCTGTTGACGTGTGTCTTTGCGTGTATCCAGGCATCTGATGTTGTCTCTACACTCGCTGTCTGTCCCCGGCAAATATTTACAACAGGCTGTAGTCGTGTACAAGGGCAGCGCTGCAGTGCTGTTGGGAAGATGTATGGCGGCATATGAACCTTTGCCACCTCTCACCTCCTTCCCCATCGACTAAAGTAGTAAAGTACTTCAGTCCGGCCGGCCTCTCACCTCCTCATCAGCTGGGCTGAGTACAAAACAAGTCCTTGACAACGGGAACAATAGGTGTGCGTGTCTGTGTGTGTGTAAGTTTGTGGGTGGGTGTGCATGTACGCTAGGCCTCGTATATTAATATCAAAGAGTCCTTGAGCTTACCTGCCAAAACCAGACCCAGCAATATACAAGGAGTTGTAAAACCCTCCAGGAGTGTGTGTGTGCGCGTGTGTGTGTGTCCCACCACAATGTCAGCCAAGATACTAACAGAGCTTTTATTCCGAGGCTTGGTCCGCTGCCAATGCCATCTCTTAGCAGTGCGAAGGATAACTAAATGGAAAGACAGACACAGACAGACAGAGGAGGAAGAGACTTTCACGTGTTCAATTTGAAGATTTCACGGAGGCACACGTGGAGCTGGAGAGGCCATTTTGCACGCAGAGCAAGCAAGGACACGCAAACACAAATGATTCTGCACACCAAGGGACGTCCCGACCAAAAACGTGTAAATAAATGAACAAGCAAGTCCACGCTCCCTCGCCTCGTCTGTGCTGCTGTGGCAACGTGAGCCTTTGTGGACGTGGTCACAGCCAATCACAGCGTCTGGAATGCGAAGGGACGGCACGCTGCAGATTACACTGATACGAGGAGGCCGTCCAGTTATGTGCTGCAATAAGTCACTTATTATTACCCGCTCTCCTCGCTACTGCTGCCCTGCTTTAGCTAAAGGCTGCCGCTGAAACACTTCCCTTTATCCTCTCCGCACAGCCCTGTCTTATCACGTCCGTGTTTCCTTCTCTCGTCCTCTTTTCTCTCCTATTCTCTCACAGCTCTCCCTCTCTCTCTCTCTCATCAGACAAGAGGGTCCATTGTGCTTCCTAAGATGCCTCAGAGTCCCAGGCCCAGTGTGTGTGTGTGTGTGTGTTCCAGTTAGAGAACAGCTGTCACGTTCAGCCATCACATGTCGCACAGCTTGTGACTGACCGCCACCTTCACCATCAACTTCCTCTCTCTCTCTGTCTCTCGCTCTCTCTCTCTCTGTCTTCCTCTCTCTTCCCCACTTTCATAAATTACTCCACGGGCCGATTCCTCTTGGCCATTGCGACACATCCCGTTTATTCTGTCAGAATTTCTGAGATTTTCTTTTTTTTCTCGTCACACTCTCTATCGCTCTCTTTGGCCGCCATTCTTCTGCCCTCCCACTTCATCCTTTTTGTCCAGACGGAGTCTAAAAAGGAGTCGAGGTCTCAGACGAGCCGCTAAACACGTGGACTGAACTACTACGGATCAGACTGAGTTTGAGATGACGTATTTCAGCATGTGAATAAACCGTAGAGTAGGTGTATAATTCAGTGTCAACACAATTCAACGTAGAAATGCAATTAATTCCGGGTCTGCTAGAAAACAGCAGAAACAGGCCTAACAGGTGGGACGCTCTACCAACAGGGTGAAGAACCTTGAACTAAGTTTTTATAAGCTGCTGAACCTTTTTATGAAGACAAAGTGGATCCAGACGTGAGGCTTCAGTAGGAAGAAGGGGGGCGCTGTGGGATCCTGACGCTCAGGGTCTCTGTGTGCAGCATTTAGTCAAATATCCAGATGTCAGGTTCAGGCTGACTATGCTGCTATAAGCTAAGCTAAAGCATCCTGACAGCAGTGTTATGTTCGAGTGTCTTAGCTAGCTACAGTAGCTTAGCATGAGAAGGGACGCTGAGACAGATTGTTTTCCCCTCCGGTGGGCGTAGTTTTCAGAGCATCTGTCTCTGTAATCTGGGTTTATTTTACAGAAGCAGGCTTTGAAACAAACCAAGCACGGCATCACTTTCACATGTTGATTACGTTGATCAAGTCCTCCTTTACCGCTCATCTATTTCAGACCGTAGACTCTACAGTTTGCGTTACACCTCCTCCTGAAATGCCACCCTACGTTCTGTTGTTTCGATTACACCTATTAAGGATGCTGCGAACCACAACAAAAGCTCTTCTCAGATCTGCAGAGAGGCATTCGTCCGCCACAGAGGCTCAGGGTGGCCATCGGTGACGTCACGCCAGCAGGGTCATAAAGGTCCATTGCGTAACATGTGTATGGAGCATTCCAAATACACACACACACACACACATTTAGCAACAAGCGCTTAGGAATTTCGAATCAGTCCACACATTGTGTAAACCCTCTGCCTCTGGTCTCAGTAAGACACACACCACAGCTACGTCAACACCCCATAGGAATATGTTGTTACCTGACTGACAGCCGGACCCCCTGGTAACTGGGTTTGGTAACGGCCGGGCGGGCTCTGTGTCTGTCTGTCTGTCTGTCTGTCAGTCTGTCAGTCGCTCCACCACTAATCGCCTCCTTCTACGTATAAACTCAGCTCTTATCCCTTAATCTGTCTCTCACAACAAACAAAGGTGCGGGACACCGTGCCGGCCCCGGTGCAACGACAGCGCCAGGCGAGCCGGCTCCCGTCACAACATGGCACCGTGGCGTCTAACGACACGCAGCAAAGTAAGCAGAGAGTGGAGGGGTTAAGAGGTCAGAGACCTAAAATAACTGGCCAAGAGGTCAGACCCCACTGGATACCTTGCCGTTGAACTCGGCTCTGTGTTGTGACCCCAAGTTTGATCCCGAATAGTTCTCCAAAACACAATGGCTGCTAGGTCTGTGAGCGTGACGCTTAGCCGAACTACAACACGTCCAGTCACTGAAAGCAGTGGAGGTCCCACCCACAGGAAGATGTTTGAGAGCCCTGCTATGTATTTAACTTCTTTATTGGTGCACACCTGCCCGTCAACATACTTCGCCAACCACATGGGAAAATAAGAGTGGGTCACCGGCATTACAACGACAAAGTAATGAATATTGTTATTATTATTGTTGTTGTTATTAACCTAAAGCCGGCGCTGCACCCTCACTGGATAGTCCTGCATCAGCTCCAACCGGCAGGGTCATGTCTGAACCTAAAACTAGCACACAGGTCAAGGCCAAGCCTTAATCTGAGCTGATTTAAAACGAGGCCCCGGCTCTGCAGGGTTCCACACTAACCTGTGGCCACCAAGTGTTATCAATATACTGGCTTTACTTTACAGAGCCACAAACCCAGGGACTGTCAAAGAATATATGTACCATATGTTTACAGATTATCCTAAAAATATATTCTGTTAATGTCACAGTTAAGGAAGCTCGTGTTAAGTTGCCTTCTCTGCTTTGTTTACATGACTTTAGATTTGGGGGCCGGTGCTTGAAAATAGTAGCGTTTATCCCAAATGTAGCGCAGCATCATTAATGTTTCCTGCCATGATAATCTGTCCTCTGGCTGTTTCAGACGTGGCTCAGCTGTTGTTGTTGTTGTCAGTAGCAGCTGACTTGTTACCTCTGCGTTGAAGGCGCCGTCGTCCTGCGCACCGCGCGCCCCGAGCGCGCACACGGAGAGCGCGAGGAAGGTCCGTCTCCACAGCAACCAGAAGAAGCTGCTCCGCGCGGTGGAGTTGGGGGGGTCCATGGTCCGGAGGGGGGTCGTGGTGTAACCAGATGTCTTTCACGAGTCTTTGCTAGTTTACAGAATAAGACAAAATGCTGCAAACGGGTCCTCAGCAGCGCACGTGCATCCTCCGGGTCCAGAGTCAGAGCCGCATGAGGACTGACGGACCCCCCATCACCGCCCGGAACAGAGCCGCCAAGCTCCGCCGCCGCCACCCGCAGCACAAGTAGTCTCCTAAGTAGTGACCTTCAGAGTGCACTTTGATCCCCCCTGGAGCTGCAGGACTGAGCCCAAACTTCACCTGCCCGCTGTGACAAACCGGGTCTTTGTCTGTTCTGGATCGCGCGCTGCAGGTTGTTGTCTCGTCCCCCCCCCCCCAGAGGAGATCTCCACCAGCTGCTGCTGCTGCTGTTGTTGTTGTTGTTGTTGTTGTCGTCTCCCCACCGGAGCCGGACGGACAGTGGTCCGCTGCTCGTGAGGTTTGGCCACCTAACGTGGAGCTCGTCAAGCGTGACGGCGCGAGGACGGGCTGTTCCCGCCACGGCCTTCAAAATAAAAGGCGGAGCCGTCCGATCCGGTTCTGGCGGCGCGGTGCTTGGAATGGAAACGTGGAGGGATCCGTGCAGCTGAACTGGAACAGGACGCTGTCTCATGTTTTGTTTCTCAAATGTGGAGCTCATGGAACAGATGGCTTATATTATTTATATATTATATTTATATATTATATATATATTCATTATCCATGGATAATGAATGAATGAATGAATGAATTATATATATATTATATATATTAGGCAGCGTGGGACAGTGTGACTGCATGACTTTGTTAAAAGTGAAAATTCCCAGAAGTGATGACTTATTATCTTTTATTTTGAAGGCAAGTAATTTTCGACATTGTCTTGTCTTGACTGTGGCTGACTTCGCTCTTTATCAACCGGATGAATGGGGGGGGGTTGGGTTGGTTATAGCGCCGCCACAGCAAAGTGATCGACCACATCACGCATCTGTCACTTTGCAATACCAATATTCATATGTGCAATAATTAAAATTCTGTAGTTTTTGTAGATACACACATTTTTTACTTTGTTTGTCTTTTGATGCTCTTCTTATTTACTACCTGTTGCTTTAGGGGGGGAGACATGTGGTCGTCAGCATGTGCCCAGGTGAGAAGGAAGCTCCTGTCCACTGCAGACTGGTCCTGGCTCCTCAGGCGCTTCCTCTCAGGGTGGCTGTGGAGAGACGTGTCCATGTAATCAATGGATCGGATCTAAGGCAACAGGAAGTAGCCACTTCTCAGAAGGGGTATGTTAATTGTTGCTGGTTCAGGAGGACCCAAAAATTCATCCTGGTCACTGTCATTTATATTTGGGCATTTCTCATTCGTTCAGGAGTTACAAGAAAGGGAGAAAGTGATAGTATGTCTCATGCGTTGGAACCCAACACATGATGGCGTCTATCGTCTTAAGCTATCGGGACCAGGAGATACATTTTGAACAGAGATACATTTTTTTTTTGGGCAGTTCACCGTTTATGCACTTAGTGCCGCTTGGTATTACAGTATGTCCAAACCACTCGCTTATCTTTGTGGCCTGAGGTCACTGCAGGGGGGGGAGAGACTCCATAGTCTGCTGAACACACACAATGGCGGCTGGTAAAAGCTCCCTGAAGCACGTCTCCAGTCATTCATAGCCACAGTGCAGTAAATTCTAACGGCTCTCAGCTAGAACTCGCACAAATGGAAACTAAAACAAGGCTTGAAATGTGCAAGCAATTCCACCTGGGACAGAGGCAACAAGGCAGCAGCAGATTCCCGTCCCTGGAAACCCCCTGCTGACAGTTAAACCTGCGATAGAGTGTGTTTCATCACCCGGGTCACAATGCAGATTTTCGACAAGGAAACTCGTGACGCAAAAGGCCTAAAGTTTTATGGCCTTTTCTTTGAGCAAAGAAAGATTCCTTTATAAACAAAGGAATGGCAGCTCTTTCCTGCATGGAGTACGCTGCCTTGCAGTATATGTTACAGATATGAATGTTACTAAAGTAAGTACAGTAATGCAATACATACTGCATGTGGCACAACAGTACAAGTCAACCCCGACGTCTGCATTTGGCCACACGTTTTCGACCACGTCACACCTTACGTCCTCCTTCTGTCCTCTTCCCCTCGCCAGCTTTCCTCACACGGCACTAAGAGGAAGGTCTTCCATAGAGGTCACGCAGGCGCTCAGTGTTGTATGATTCAGCACAAAAGGTTCAGTAATGACGACGTTTCGATCCTACGTTAAAAAGTTCCCTACGTGCATCTTTCAAAATAGCACGTAAGCATGTGCACGAGCGAGACAAAGATGCACTTTGTGTCAAAGCAATGAAAAGTTATTCACTGTTGGAAAAAAGAGCAGTCAGTCTTACTGTCTGAGTAACGCTTCGACACGCCAGTGTCCTGTTTTAGGAAACGATTTAGCCTTTTTGCTTTTTAATTACATACACGGGCGGGTGAAGTCAAAAAGTATTGAGAGAATGTTTCATATGATTTGTTGGCAATAACAAAAATATTAAATATCGCCAGCTTTAACCTTTTAATGCCGCAGCCATCCGTGACCTTCTAAACATGCCGCGCCTGATCACATGCCAAAGTGTGTAAAACGCTCTATTCTATTCTGTCTGTTTGTGAATGCAGGTTGTTACGGTGACAGTCGCCGCTCCAAATGCTTCTGAAAGACAGAGTCACAGCGTTCAGTGCTAAGTCAGTAAATATGAAATAAACAATCACGTGAATTGTAGAAAATGTTTAAATGAAACGATAATTTGTGAAGTATTAAAACTGGTGGTCAAGCTAAAAGCATTTCAATAGTTTTGCCTGTTGCAGTGAGATGTTTTTACGTGAGGTAATCCTCCAGCCTTTGGTTTCGACTTTCATCCTGCAGTAACTAAATCACAGCTCTACAAATAAGTCTTGCTTTATTTTCTGATGAGCTGCTCCCCTCTGCTGGCGGGAGTAGTGACACGCAGCCACGAGTAAAAGTACATCTGCTGCAAAGTTCAGGACTAAAACCTGCTTCTAAACAAAACCATGATTTAGTGCTGAACGTGCACACAGGCTTTATGTGCAGTGTGTATAATACTGTTCAAGTATCTAATGTCCAAAAGCCCATTTCCAGTGGAGGCAAGAGATACGTTGGTATCTTAAGCTTTCTGCCTGTTGCTGCTTCCTCTTTTTAAATAATTTACATGTTTAGCTGTTTTGTTTAACCAACTTCCCACTGAGCATTTTGCGTTCAGCAGGTTCCTCGCTTGCTTTCCAGTATTCTCTACAGACAAATTCATTTCACGAGGCACTCGGCAACATGAAAAGGTGGGCTATGTTTTGATTCTCTTTAGGTCAGAGCCGCCTAATGTATCTATCTCTACTGGTGCTGATGTTAGGCCTGAGGCACATCTATTGGGGATTTTGGCTAAGTGTATGGAAACACAGCCGATGCTGTAGTTCCAGTAAAGATCAATAAATGTGGTTGGTTTTGTGTCTGTGTGAACATACTTTGTTTCATTAAATCTGACCGTCAGATTTAATGTTTTGTGTCTTTGCCATGCGCTGTGTGAAGCGCAGGCAGGTTTCCGTTCTAAGTGAATCCGCTTCACTTCACAGGATGAAGCGGTGGCTCCTCTGTGGGCTCGTCCTGTCGTTTGTGTCTCCCAACATCACCGGTAACAATAGATGCTCAGGTCAGAGTCAAACAGGGTGTAAGGTGTTAACAAGAAAACTGCCAGGTGAGATGCTTTAATACATAAATGATAAATGACCAAATTTACTATTTGTGCATATGTTGAACATCGATAAATCAGTCATTTACCCTACAGCGGTTTTGGATGCCAAAAGGTGTATGGAGGAAGTAAACAGCATGTTGAAAAATGGAAACCACAGCAATATTATCACGTAAACATTTTATTTCTATATCAAATAATTCATCTGATATGATGGGATTTTTATGTTTGTGTGTGTGTTTATGAGATGCAGTATATATATATATATATATATCTAATACTCTTTCAGATATGTACATGAGATTGAAAAGCAGGAATTTGCAGAGGGTTGAGGTTGAAATCAGATGAATGGTTACGGCGTTCTGCGCTCCAGGTTTAATATAGGCTTTAAGGAAAACAGTTGTGAATCATAATGTTTGAAATGTATTGTCCTTTTCCACCAAGAGCCATAGAGAGGCTAGAACACGTTCTGGAGGAAACCGAGTTGCATGAGACTACGTCCATGTCTGTCAGCCGTTTGGTGGCCCTCCTGCTCAAACCCAAAGGCCCCTTCACTGGCCTTGACATCTATGCTAATGAGAACAAGGTATGGATCTATTTCATTTGGATTGGACACCAAGTCAAAGTCAGAATCACGATGGCATTTTTAACTTTGCTGCTGGATTTTTAGCCCGCGATGTCCACCACTTTGGTCCAGGCAGAAGTAACTTGTGCAGACATTCATGGTTCCCAGATGATGAATTCTGCTGACCCTGATAATCCCCTGACCTTTTTTCGCCACCATGAGCTTGACATTTCTGCCTTTTAGGAAAATATGTTCACATGTATGAAATGGATCAGCATGAAATTTGGCCCAGACGTGCGTGGTGCGCAGACACTGGATCCTAATGACTTTGGTGATCCACTGACACGTCCCTTAGCGCCACCAGCAGGTCAAAGAAAGTCACTTGTGTTTTGCAATATCTCAGCAACTGCTAGATGGTTTGCCATGAAATTTGCGTCACGCTTCCCGCACGATTTTCTTTTTTGTTGTTGCAACAAATACATACATTAATATGTTTATCCATCCTGCATGAACATGAGGAGTTTGTAGTAAAAGTGCTCCTCTCTGCGTCGACCCCTCCGCAGGAAGGTCAGTGTCATCATAGCAGAACTTTACCTCAGATTGATAGCGACTGCGCTTTCACCGAGATACTTAAGCAAGCTGAATGTTCAACCCCAGGCCCTCCGACTGAGCGCTTGTCATTAATGCGTTGAGTCAGTCATTGTTTCACTGCTGCTGAACGTGGAAGGCTTCTCTTCCTGTACTTGGCTCTGTGCCTCTGATATAGGCAATGTTGGATGAGGCCGTCGCCGACAGCAAAGTCAGCGTTCATCTGCCGAGAGATTTGGATCCTGGACCCGACCACAAGATTGTGTTCTGCATGATTACATGGCCTGAAGCGAACGAGGTCAGAGACAACACTTTTTTATGTAACAGAGCCGTATGTATTCATGCTGCGTAGCATTTTCATTGGTTCTCTTGGTTCAGCCCAATTAAGATTTCTAAAAATTCTATCGGCCTTATATTATTGCCCTGTTGCCTATTCCCTCTGTTATGAAACCATGTTATTCACCAGCTCGATTATAGCGATGCTCTCTTCTGAGCCTCGACATAGTGCTGTAATTCAAGTAATCCGATTTTAGACTCCCACCTTAACCTGTCTACCCAAACGATTTCTTTTTTTAAGTGAAAACCAAGGCGCCAAAATTGTCCACAGTGCTTTGCACAGCTACTCGCTGCTTTAGCTTGGACCCAAATCAAGCTAGTGACAAATAGTAATAAGGCCAACATCATTTTGATCTAAAACGCATTATTTATTAAAAATGGCTTCCTGCATTCTGGGCAGCCGCTGGCTTTTTGAGACCAGGTTGGTCCTTTACTGTGTTGTGTCAACCACATTGTTGCAGTTTTCCCTTTGCATTTTGACTTTAAACTCACACGCTTTGCCTTTTGTGAGAAATGATCCACCCTACATGCACCTCTAGGCATCATGGTGTTGCCAGTATGAGCTTCTCTCTACTGGCTGCAGTATTTAGTCAATGGAGTGGCTGTGGAGGACAAACAGGGTATAGGTTCATTCACTTACAAATGCTGATAATACGGTTGTATTTCATTTAATTAGAGCGACTAAAAACATCTGTTCATTGCATTTCTGGGAACATTCCGTCTTTGGTGTTGAATTTTGTTTTCATTTCTGTGTCGTCTGGCCAAAATTAGATAATGTGGACACACAAAGGACACCTAGAGCTCCTATTGAATGTAATAGGAACAACTATTGTAGTGATCTGACACATAATCTTGTACCCTTTTTAGTGCCCCACTGTCAAAACGTAAAGGTCTCTCAGGCTCACTATTTAGTACAGATGTTCAGAGGGACCACTGGGTGGCGTTTTCCTTTAAACACAGTAAACGTACTTCAGGACAGTGATCACATTCTGTACAATTGTCTTGGATCAACTGTCTAATACACTAATTGAGTGACTGTTGTGTTGTGCTGCAGGACACATGGGGAAGCCTGTTATATGGGAACAGAATGGTTGGCCTGAGTGTGCAAGGCAAGACCGTGTCAGGACTGCAGCAGCGCGTCAACATCACAATGAATTTTACTATGGCCATAAATGTAACTACAACTTTATTCCACAGATGATTTACCAGAACCTTAAAGCTGGAGTGCGGAACGTTTGGCTCCCCCTTGTGGCAGTGAGAGTAATTACACGAACACTGATGTCTGCCTACAGGGGAGCTCGCTCTGACCTCCACAGCTCCAAGACAATATAATCTGTTATTTAGGCTGAGTAAACGTAACAGCTTCAGAGCCTACTGCAAATATTGACATCCTAAATATATATATAATATAAACCTGATATAAACCTGGTATATTGTTGTGTTACAGGAGACCCAGAAGCCCATATGTGTGTTCCTCAATTTCTCAACAAAGGGTGAGTAACTAAGCATCATGTCCATCACGTATAACAATATGTTTTTTTGGAGTGAAGGTGATAAGTTGGAATCAGCAAAGTGAGTAGATGTAATTAAAATGTGACAGAATTATTAGTATAATGGGTCTGTCTATATATGCTACCACCCGGGTCCATTATTCAGCGTCATATCATTTCATATCACTCCGATGCTGATGATACACAGTTATATGTATCGGTTTCTGATAATAATGTCAACCCTGTAAATGTCAAACAATGGATGGCAAATAACCTTTTACAATTAAACGACAAAAAAACAGACATTGCTGTAGTAGGTCCTGTGGCCCTAAGGCAACAAGTCTTTTCTTTATTAACTCCTCTGCCGGTAAAACCTTGTAACCTGGGCGTGACCGTAACTTTCAGAAGCACATACTTAACATTTCAAAGACTGCCTTCTGCCATCCCAGAAATATATCCACGGTCAGATGCTTCCTATCTCAATCAAATTCTGAAAAACTAGTTCATGCTTTCATTTCCAGCAGACTTGACTATTGCAATGCACTTTTTGCTGGAACAACAAATCAGGTTAATAAATAAACTTCAACTTATCCAGAACACAGTGGCCAGAATATTAACAAAAACGGGGACATTTGAACATGTCACTCCTGGTCTCAGATCACTAAATTGGCTTCCAGTGAGACAAAGAATAGATTTTAAAGTCCACGAGAGGCCTAGCTGCGTCTTTCATCTCCGACGTGCTCAAAGAATATGCACCAAACCCTTAGGTCATCTAGCAAAGGCCTCCTCATCATTCCTAGAATTAAGTCCAAAATTGCTTTTGCTGCCTTTAGTCATTACGGCCCTACTTTATGGAACTCACTTCCTCAGGAGCTTAGCTCTGCCCAAACTTTGTCATCTTTTAGAAAGAGACTAAAACTGCCTTATTTTGATTTATTGTTTGACCATTAGTTCTTTGGCATGGTTTTATTTGTTTACTTATTATATTAAAAAAAAAAAGGTTTTGTGTGAAAGTAGTTATTTTAAAACACATCCATTTTTATTACTTTGACTGTTTTATGATTGTATATATGCAACACCCTCTTTGTTTTACTTGTTAATTTTTCTTTCTGGTTTGTTATGTACTATGCCGTTTATCCTGTAGCGTATTCAAATGTTCATTTGTTTTATTTATGTGTGTACATATATATATATATATATATATACACTTATATCTCTGTCTTGTATTACTTTGCTTTTCCTGAAGCACATTGAGTTTACACATGTTGTATGAAAATGTGCTACATAAATACACTTGACTTGTCTGTCTGTCTGTCTGCCAGCGTACAGCAGTAAAGGCTGCCTAACCCTGTGGGAACATGGTCAGAGTCACGTCACCTGCTCCTGTGACCACCTCACATACTTCGGTGTGCTCATGGTAGGCTTGGCCTTTGTCGACCTATAGAGAGAACAGCAATGTCATCAGTTTATTGAGACAGCACAATCAGCTGCTTTCACCTGCTTTCAAGTTCGTGTGATGGTATTTTCTTAGGTCATGTTATTTCGTAGTTTCGAGGTCTGAGGTTCCTTTATGTCCATGGCTGTCCTTTGAAATCATAGTGGTCCTTATGATCCGTGACTGTGATTCATGCAAAGCGGGCGTATTTTAAGGAGGGAGGGGTCTTCCACTCATTCATAACTAGTATAGAAGTAATCATTGTGCACAAGGGTGTTTTACAATTATTATTAGTATTAAAAGAGTCCTTGGGCAAGACCCTGAACCCTAAGTTGTTCCCGATGGAGGCCAGCACCTTGCGTGGCAGCTACGTCACCATCGGTGTGTGCGAATGAGAATAATCTGTGAAAGTGCTTTGCGAATCGATAAGGTTGAAAAGCACTATATAAGTGAAGCCCATTGACATGTGTATATATTGTAAATGGAAAATCCTAATCTTCTTATGCAGCAATTACTGTATCAAATACAAAAATGTACTTTCTCCACAGGTGACTGCTTCCGTCTCATCTGCAGACCAAAATAATCTGACAGACATCACTCTGATTGGCTGTAGTCTTTCTCTTTTTGCCTTGGTCATCACTGTTGTGCTCTTCATCACAAATAAGTAAATCACTAGGTTTGATGACTCTCCTCTCATCTGTCAATGTCCGTCATCCCTCCTTACATTCACTCTCTCATACATACAGTATATATACATGGCAGCATCCTTCTGTCCTCGCTCCCATCACTTCTTCAGCTCCTCAATGCTCTTTTTCCTCCCTTGTTTGATTTTTCCTTCTTTCTTATCATATTTAGTCTCTCCTTCATACAGTGAATGCCATCCATCCTTCCTTGTTGTCCTCCTCTCATTCAGCCTTCCTTTCCTCCTCCACTTTAAATTTCATTGCCACTATGATATGACCAAGAAATCTGCACATATTTTCACACTTACCGCGGTTCGATTCTCGTCTGTCTGACAGGAAGCTCAGACAAGATGTCTCTATGAAGGTCCACATCAACCTCGCCATTGCTCTGATCCTCCTCAACTTGCACTTCCTCCCCAGTGAGACGGTGGCAGCATTGCCCTCCACTGGGCTTTGTCTTTACATTGCCCTTTCTCTTCACTACTCCACACTGGCCACTTTCAGCTGGATGGCCCTGGAGGGGTTCCACCTCTACCTTCTAATAGTCAGAGTCTTCAACATCTATGTCAGGAGATACTTGCTCAAGCTCAGCTTGGTGGGATGGGGTGAGTAGGGTCGCCAAGGCCAGGGAGCAGCAAGCTGTCAGCGTCAGTCATCAAACTTTGGAGTGAAAGCATTGATCCCTTGCATTGTGTTTCAGGTATCCCCGCAGCCATTGTGTGCCTGGTGGTCATCATAGACAGAGACACGTATGGACGTGTCCCTCTGGACTTGTCTAACTCCAACAGCACTGCAATGTAAGAAAGAAGCAGGAACACATTTGCAAGCACGCGCAATCTAGTCTAATGATTAACTTACATTTATTAAGTGTTTTGTATATGCATTAGAGTTCCTGTGTGTTGGAATTGGTGCACACACCCCATTCACAGTAACAGCAGTTATTGTAAATGATAGGATGGAATAGCTGGGATGTACTGAGAGTATTATCTAAACCGATCAGCCATAACTTCATATCTGTTACCATGGCAACTGTTGGGGGGGGGATATATGAGGCAGCAAGTGAACATTTTGTCTCCAAGTTGATGTGTTGAAGCAGGAAAAATGGGCAGCGGAAGGATGTGAGCGACTTTGACAAGGAACCAAACTGTGATGGCTGGACGACTGGGT
>JAVQJF010010319.1:0-16559 GCA_036023855.1 Gadopsis marmoratus | reverse complement strand
TCGGCCGGTGGAGGAGGAGGGAACTCGGTGTAAACGGACATGGCACGGAGGGAGAGAGAGGGGGGCGACGGGGGGAGAGCGGAGCTGCTGAATATTTGATCCCCTTCGGCTATTTTTGTGGCAGATTCCCCCGGTTCCTCGAACGGTAAACGCGCGTGCGTGTGCGTGTGTGTGTGTGTGTGTGTGTGGGGGGGGGGGGGTTGAAACTGGGGTTGGCATACAAAATAAAAAAAAGAAGAGCTTTCTCTCTGTCTCTCTTTCTTTCTTTCTCTCCCCCCCTTCGTCCCTTCTCCGCTGCCGCCTGCAAAATCCCCTCCCGCCGAACGCACGCACACACCGGCCCGGGCCGGCCGAGGACTCCGAAGCCCGGCCGGGCATCGAGGCTGGCACACGGCGGGGCACCGTGAGCTCCCTGCCCGCTCTCGCTGCCCCGCTGGTGGCGGTCTCTCCCTCGCTCCTTCTCTCTCCCTCCTCTCTTGAGGCGTCTACCGGCGAACACTTACTTCCATGCGAGATTGACTGATGCATAATTGATGTGTATAAATAACATTTTGGGTAGGTTTTTTTTGGGGTTTGTTTTTTTTTCAAGTTTCAGCGCTTGTCGCGCTCAGGGCAGGAGGAGGCTACAGCACCGTAGCCACATCCTGGGCGCCTGCCTGCCCACGAGTGTCGCTAAAAATCCAGCGCTTTAGCTTCAAATGTCTTTAAAACTCAGGTCCACGCGAGGCTTTGGGGGATTTGCACGTGATTTCAAAAGGCGCGTTTGCGAGTTCTGCGTGTTTTTGTTTAAAAAAAAAAAAAGAAAATAATTTTTGTTACTCATGCCAGTGCTAGCCTTAGCGTTAGCCTGCTACGTGCTAACAGGCCACCTTTAACCTCCCAAAACCAGGAAACCGAACATGATTAGGTGGCGATTGGTGTTGACATCACAAAGCTGGCGGTCAGTTATCGATCCAAGTGGTTGCCTGGATTTATTATGTGTCAGCAGACTGACTGCAGGCGATCAAGTTACTTTTATTTTTTTATTTTTTGTTGTTGGGTTGGTTGGTATTTGTGCGTTAGCTGCAGCATGTGGTTACACTGATGGAGTGAACCAGAGTCGGTGGCACCAGGAGATGAATCTAAAAAGTTGTAGAGGACACACACACACTTTAGCATTAAATCAGAATATATAATGGGGCACATGGGGACTGCAGGGCAACGGGGTCAAGTGGTGTGAATTAACTCCCCTTTATGTCTGCTGGACGTTGTCGTGACCTCTCTGACCTGAGAGGAGGACGGGGCGGCTGGTCGTCTGTCCTCGGGGCTCCACAGTGTGCTCCTCCCTCCACGGCGAAAGAAAGAGTTTACAACTTTCCTTTTTCTTCCTTCTTTTTTGTTTTAAAGTTTGATCCCATGCTGGTGGTTTTTCCGTGCTGCTGCTTTCTGTTTCGGCTGCACGTATTCACCCCAGGAAACAGCCACGGCTCGCAGAGGAGCTCCTCTGGGGCACTTGTTGGTTCAGTTGCTTTGCCCGCGGGAACGTGCAGATGTTAGGCAGCAGACCGTGTGGATCATGGCCCTTTTAGTGCAGCAGTCCCCCCCCCCCCCCCCAGACAGTCTAGAGGTCAAAACCAGCTACTTGTAATCTTAATCCTGCGGCGCTATCAGCACAGTTAGGTACTGTAACCTGTTTCGATAAGACAGAAATCCACATTAGCATTAAGACCACGCTAAACTAAAGTAGGAGTAATGTATGTAATCAAATCCTGGATAAGACCCAAGGTGCATGGAGAAAATATCACTCTGAGCCACTTCGGTTGAATAATAATTTTGTTCGCCTAATGCATATTGATTTCTTTACATCGACGCAAACTGTCAAGGCACAGTAATGTGTCAAGCTGCAGTGACCAGCACACACTGGATTTAGTTATGGCATAACATTATCGGCTTTAGCGCAATAAGTAAAACTAAACTAATTTATACACTCAGGCGCTAATAGTGTTTTGATACGATGGGAATGTTTTTCGCATCAGATTGTACAAAGTGCTCCCAATCTAATAAGCAGCCTGCAGTCTTAATTGTTTTTGTCCAGTAAATGGCTGTCCAATTAATTAAGCACAATAAATATTGTAATGCGGTTACATAATCAGTGCGCGCGCTAATATTGGGCAATCTTTTAGTATCTTGTTTCCGACGGATTTGCTCGCAGCTGTTGAAAACACCCGGAGATGCTGATTGCCGAGGTTGTTGTTTTAGCCTTAACTGTGCAGCATTTCAAAATAAAATTAAAAGGCTTTCGGTGAATAAGCACTGGGGTTGTAAATAGGCATGCAGCTGTACTCTTCCTCATAGCCCACTGCCCTACTTACTATGCCTGTACCTATCAAAACTAATTGGTTGCCATAAACCTAATAATTAATTATGATTAAATGGTGATGGCCCTCTATCCTCAGTGCTGCCCTTGTGTGGGGGCGTTAGGCAGGAGCTCAGCTTCACGACTGCTTTAGTCCACTTTTGTTTTGTTTTTTCGTTTCAACTAGGGGATGTTTGCTGAGCCTGCATGCTACAGCATCCTGCTTCACACTCACACCTGGAAGCTTCCCATTCCACTATCATGTTGTTGGCTAAGGAGCAGCTCCACCGGAGGAGCTAGAATCGGACCGCCTTCAGATGCTTTTATGCTGTTTCATAATTAGGTGAAGCCCAAAATAGGCCGTGGTGAATTTTGTGAAGAGTTGTAATCTGCCTGTATTGTTAATCTTACTTTCCCAAAACTTGCCTTATGTAAGTTTCCTAGAAGGGCTTTCAAAAACCACCAGGGCACTATACTTTTTTTTTTTTTTTTTTTTATGATGTATACTGAATGTGCGGTTGTAAATTAAGATTTTGCAACTCAGGGACGTTGTCGTGATGTGTCATGCCCAGTTGTTCAGATAACATAAAAGCTGTCGCCACCCACCACAGCTCGGCAAAGGTTCAGGGTATTGCTGCTCTTCACAACGCTCGGCTGATTCTGGATGTGTGGAAATACACATCCGAGCCTCTTCTTGTGAAATGGTGGCTCTGGAGAACGCACTTAACATTTGACGGAATAACAACGAAAGTCAGTCGGTGTTTACTTTCATCCTTGCTGTCTAATTGTATTGTGGCTGAGCTGGAAGTTGCGTAGTAAGGTTGGATACATTTGGCCTGTTAAGCACAAGATAAAAGAAAAATACACCAGCTAACACCAGACAAAATGCGTATATACAGCATGTGATCTGCAAGTCTTATGTTTGTCCAACTCCCCTGAAGAGTGGTGCAGCCTGCCCAACTTGTAAGTGGCTAAATGCTTTTTCGTTTGGGTGGTAGCTGTTAAAGGAGCAGAGAGCCATTCTCTAACGGTTTTTGTTTTTGTGTGAATGATTGGTGCAGGGATGTAACCCACCCCCTTCTTAAGCACATGCAGTCTGTGCCCGAAATGTCACGAGTGAACGGGAGCAGGTATCGCTACTCAGACACCTTCATGTGAAGCGAGCGAACCGATCGCGAGACTCCCGACTGGTGACGCGTTTGTTTTGCAGTTGCCTTGCCAATGCTTTCACGGCAGATTTGATAACTGAATATTAAATACATTACAAGAACATTGGCACCGGACAAAACAACTCCTTGCCCGCCATGTTCCTGAAAATAATATTCCGCCACGTACAAGTTCATCCGGCCGTGCCCCATCATCTTCTTCATGGCGGCTGGCATCCATGAGTGTTGCATTACCTCCATCTGCTGGACTGTCCCTTGCCCCATCTATCCCGGCGTTGCCACGGCATGTGTGAAAAGGCGCAAGACGGAAATGTTCCTGAACGTAGCCGCATGTGCTAATAGTGAAAATCTCTAGCGGTGCCTGGAAGGTCGTCCCAGTAATTTGCCAGGAACTGCATGTAAAATTGGTTTTATATATGATCAGCCGTAACATCCAGACAGCATGGGCACCCTGAGCGTCGCCACATGCAACAAACTGCGATGCTCTGTGTGTTCTGACTCCTTTCTCTCAGAACCAGCGTTCACTGTTTCAGCAGTTTGAGCTACAGAAGCTCTGCTGTTGGATCGGACCACACGGTCCAGACTTTGCTCCCCACGCGCATCAATGAGCCTTGGCCTCCCATGACCCTGTGGCACCGGTTTTCCTTCCTTGGACCACTATTGGTAGGCACTGACCCCTGCAGACCCGGGAACACCCCACCAGAGCTGCAGTGTTGGAGATGCTCTGACCCAGTCGTCTCGCCACCACAGTTTGGTTCCTTGTCAAAGTCGCTCACATCCTTCCGCTTGCCCATTTTTCCTGCTTCAACACATCAAGTCGGAGGACAAAATGCTGGACTCTGTTGTCGGTGCAGACTGTTGTAAGTCCTAAGGATGTGCTGAGGGCGGCTACCTCCAGCAGTGGCCCACAGCGAGACGTTATCCAACACCTCAGTGTGTCAGTCTCACCAGCCAATCGGTGAGGTTTAACAAAATGAACAGCTTGTCAGCAAGAGTCGCAACTGTTTTTTGTTCCTCTCGTGATAAGTTGCTATATGATTTCCTATGAGGGGATACATTTCATGCCTGTAAGCTCTGATCAGTCAGCCTGTCATCCTTCGCTTACGGCCGAACAGCTGAGTGCCCAAATGTAGTGCTGGGCAATACAGCAATATTTCTTACTCAGCATTTGTCATAGCACCTTTTTTTTTTTTTTTTTTGTCTGACTTGTAATGCACAATTTTGACTACATAAGCACTACATATCAATTACTAAGTCAGATCTCTGCCATAATGATTTGTGAAATACCTGAGATTGAAGATGAAAGTTACAGTTGTTTTTGGACTTGCTGCAGTGTGATGGACGGATGGTTTTACACATTTTCTCCAGGTGACTACATTTTCTAAATGCTCCCAACTAGCCTACCTACCCTGCGAACATGTGTGTGTGTGTATATATATATATATATTCAAGTGTATACACAAAGTTTCTACCTAAACGATTGCATGTATAGGGTTATTTTGTCTGTAGTTTATGTAAATGATTGGTGCGTAGTGCTGAAATGATTTGTCAATGCACCGTCTCGGAATGACAAATGGGTTTTTGTTGTATGCTGTAAGTATTACGACAAAGTGGAATTAAACTACTTGAGTAATTGACAAAAGAAATCATGAGCAATAATAAGTAATTTATTGAATAAAAATTTCAAGCCACCTCTCCATTAAGAGGAATTGCAGTTTTTTATTCTACCTATGTATCATTAAAAACCCCCCCAGAGGGATTGGGTTTCTAACAGCAAAATAAGAACCTGGAAGTTGACACCTTGGGCCGGCAGTCAGTCGGGAAATTTTGGATGTATTGATGGATATTGAAAGTCGCGCAGCCCGAGCGGCAGAGCAGTAAGGCAACGTGCTGTGTACATACGGTGGCTGATGATTATCTCCTCAACGCTTATGTTGTTTCCCCCTTAAAGGAAGCCGTTTTTACTAATTGACTGCCGCTATACCCTGAAAACTCTGTTGACCTGCCCTCGCTGCGACCTTTCGACCTGTACATTCTCCCCAGCGTTTAAACTGGAGGTGATGTACAGCAGCCTGCTGTTTAGGCCTCATCTGCGAGTCTTCCTCCCAGTAGAGGAACGAGGCTAATCTCTGTATTGTTTCCCATCAGTGGTCTGTGTTGGGCTGGTGCCAGACAAGGAGCTACTCAGAACCAGCTACTGTCCACACGCTTACGCCTGTCCGCTAAGCTTGTACACCATCAATCACTCGGAGGTCATGATGGTCTTATATGAAATGTATTGGTCCGGTAGACAGTGAGTCACTTTGCGTCCGCTCCATCGTGCTTGCTGCAGAGTAGCTCTATCTATATGTCGTGCATTTCTGAGCAACAACAAAGGGTCCGCTTGATTCAGTTTTGAGCAAAAAAAAAAAAAGATTTTAGAGAAGGATTTTTTTTTTTTTTTTTTGTCGGAAGTTTGACAGTTCCTCCACTGGTGACGAAGACGAGTGTAACACATGAGTTATGTAAGCGCCTGTGTTTTGACTGAGAGGGAGCGACGGGAAAATAACAAAGTAGGCCAAAAACCACCAAAACAGTTTATTAGCTGTGAATTAGATGTAATGAAATGAGGTTTATAAAAAAAAGATTGATGGCTTATATAACTGTCACTGGGGCTCCAAAATTCTCTTTCATTCGGAAGTTACGAGTTTTGAAATAAAGTTTGTTTACCAAATACCCAATTCATTAATCATCATACGCGTCACTTATCCTGCTTCTTTATTTCAAGTGTCTTTCCCCATTTTGGCCTTTTGCACATCTTCCAGTCTTTCGTGACTCTGTTATTCTTGTCTCGTCACACCTTTTTAAATTTTTTTTTTTTTCCTTTCTCCTCTTCTCCTCCCCTGCCACCTCATCTTGTCCTCTCTTCCTCACCACCTCTGATGTCTCTCCATTTACCCACTCCTCGCGCTCCTCCTCACCTTCCCTCTCATCATCCCGTCATCTATCCTTCCCTCCCTATTCTCTCTATACTTCTGTCCTACATGCCCATCCATCCTCTTTATAACCTTTCAATGATCAGGGTATCCGCGGGGTCTTAAAAAGTATTAAGGTCTTAAATCAGTTTAGCAAAAATTAAGACCCTTGAAAAGTATGAAAGTCTTATCTGCATTTTACGAGGTGGTATTATTTTTTGGAACGATTTGTGACCATTATAACTCTTAATAAACCTTGCCTTTGGGTTAGTCGCTACTTCGTTCTCTTGAGTTTTATTCCCTTCCGGCTGATCTGAATTATGTTACACTAAGACTGTTTTGCAATCTCAAAATAAATGTACTGGATAAATGTAGTACATTTATTTTGAGATTGCAAAGGTTCAAGGTTCGACAATTAACCATGGCCCGTGACCAAAAACTCCATGTAGGTGCCCCCCTGTGGCCACCAATTTCCATCCCTATACTGCGAGCCAGAGAGAATGTACTGTATGTACCGTGTGAACTTGAGTTTTCCATTTAAATGAATTATTATAAAAATATACTTTTATTCTGTTAATGTCTTTTCATTTATTGAAGTGTCGCAGTTAAGGAACACTGTATTAAGTTGCGTAAAATTGCCTTTTCTGGATTGTTTTTACATGCCTTTACATTTTGGTCACCAAAAATGTACTTTGGCCACCAAATTTAGGGGCCTGGCGGCCCACGTGGCCAGTACTTAAAATTATTAGCATCTATCCCTGTGAAGTTACGGTGTGTTGTTGATAACCAGTTACAACTTGTGGCGTTGCAGTCTTACATTGTGTTTAAAAGGTCTGGAATTTAACATCAGGATTCCTGCATATAGCCCGATGATGTCAGGCCCGTTGTCCCCACTCTTAACTTCTACCTCTCTGTCTCCTGCAGACCCTGTGGTGCTGGGCAGAGCGTTATGGCTCAGACGCTGCAGATGGCGATCCCTAACTTTGGCAACAACATCCTGGAGTGTCTGAACGAACAGCGGCTGCAGGGCCTCTACTGTGATGTCTCCGTGGTCGTCAAGGGACACGCCTTCAAGGTCACAAAGGTTTTTTTTTTACAGCCACCTACAGTTTTCAAAACAAAAGCCCCCTCCTTTCACTTTTTCCTACAGGCACCACATTTGGTAGGCTCACGTATCGTGTCCAGACTTAGAAAAAAGCCGTGCTGGCCTGTGTCATCTAGAGACCTGTCCCATCAAACCATACTAGACAGTGGGGTAGAATACTGAACGGCGTTCCCGTGGCGTGGAAGTTATGCGTTTCGCAGTGAAACAGGAAGTGGCTTATATCTTCGCTGTGTCCAAGACGTACTAAACTTTACATATATCATGCCCCCCACGGCCTGAACCCATCTATATACTAATTTTTATCCACAGTCATAGCGCCACCTAATGACAGCAGGAAATGTCAGGCTTCATAGTCTGAGATGCTACTCGGAGACGGTTGAGCACATGTGAACAACCTCAAATTTGGCTAGTAAAGCCTTGACATGTTGATGATGCTTCACAGTGAAGATGGTGAGTTTTCACCAAAGGGGAGTGGCCTTTATGTTGTGGCAAATTCGGACGTACCATCATGAAAAATGAAACTGCTGTAAAACAGCTCAAAATTATCACATCTTTTCCATATTCGTAACGCTTGATGACAGTCCCGGCCTCAACACAGGTAGACGTCAAGATTTAATCAAAGTCATAGCGCCACCAAGTGACAATAGGAAGTCGTGGTCCCTATACTTTTAACCACCTCTCATAGTGGGATGATCAGAACAAGTACAATTGGCCAGTTACCTCTTTAGACAACTGTGACATTTCATCAAACGGCGTTGCCATGACAGCGCATTGTTTGCCATAAAAAGGAAGCGTTTTTTTCAGGGGCAAAGGATGCTTGAAATCTCGTGAAACTTGCCAAACATGAAAATTGAAAGAAATGAAAGAAAATTCCAGCAATATGGTTGTGATTGTCTTCATGGTCCACTGGATGGCAGTGTTGGATTGCAAATGGACTGACCTGAGTCAGCCCTGATACAGGGAGAGAGAGAGAGAAAGCAACTGGGCTCCCTTCAGTCAGCCCTGTATAGAGAGAGAGAGATGGATAGATAGTGTAGTGGTTTTTCAGTTGAAAGGAAACTTCAGTCGCTTCCATCTCAATTTAACAGTTTTTATTATAAGAATTTAGTACAAATGTGAACATCAGATATTTCTGTAGAAATATGGACTGAACCAAAGAACACCTCCTCCAGTCAGCAGATATTCTTAATCTCCTCCCTCCTTTAGATAGCCCATCCTTCCCTAGCCAAAGTGAATGGGAGACATGCTTTCTACTTTCTCTCCTCCCTTCTTCCCGTAACTCACTTCCTAGTCAATCTGTCATTCCCAATGACAGGTCAGAATGACCCACAACGGGAATCCCACAACGGGATTCCTTGTCCTCTTTCCCACCGTTCTTTATCAACTTCGAGAACATTTAGTCAAAACAACATCTGCTTCCTTGACGAGAAGTGATAATAATAAAGTATCGGCTTCCAAACATGTAGGCACATTATTTCACAATCTCCTTCTTTCCTGGCCTGTTATACACAGACTCTTCAGCCTCCAGTACATGATTATATATATATATATATATATATGGACATATCATGACGTGCACATGCGCCAACGTGCACACATTTGCGAGGGCCCGCTCAACGCTGCTCGCATCTTACACCTTTTGGTTTTTTTTTAGCTGTTGCCTATTCAGGGATTGACGGCTTATATAGTCAAGAGTTATATTAAAGTTCACCTGGGAGCTGCAAAGTGACCACAGTCACTTTAAAACATTTTTGAGATGTTGACGTATTGGTCATCACCTTATAGATGTCTCAGTAATTTAGCATTATCTTAATTACTATAGCATTATCTTAGTTGTGACGCAAAAGCAGCTTTAAAGCCAAACAAAAGAAAGGAGAGGTCAAAGTAGAAACTGTACAAGAAAGTCGAGAGTTTTTATTTTTTCATAATTTCCATGTCTTTACTGATATTTTCTTGCCAAAGTGTGCAATTTCTATGTTGAGGCAACATGTCTGGGAAGGATTTTGGCGTTTGGTAAAAAAAATTCAATTGTTCATTGGCCCCCAGAGGACTGGTTGTGTGGGCTGCAGTAAGGCGTAATTAGTTCCACAGTGAAGGTATTGGCGAGAGACAGGAAAATATGGTCCAGGTCAAAACGTCCTGCTTTGAATAATTTCTAATAGATTTTCTGCGCTTCCGCTGGCCACCGCCCTCGCTGGGGGAATAAATCTTTGGCTTTTCCGCCACTCAATGCAATTTCAGTTTGTGAGGCTACAATAAGAAATTTGGCTGTATTTCAGACATTACTGCAACACAATGGGAACATATTCATATACAGCTGGATATAATTGATATGATCGGTACTTTTTAGAAAATACCTTTTCCATAAGCTGTAGGTTCACTGTAAACGTGGCTGAGATGAAGCTAGTCTTCCACTGTGCACATGTTGTTGTTTGGGTGTTGCGTGCAAACCACGGAAGCAGTAGAAATTTAAATTTAAATTTACCCATATTAGCTGCTTTTTTATGGTATGGCACATGATTTTTACATTGCATGGATTGTGATCAAAATGAATATGTTTTTACACCCTTGTGACTTACCTTACCACCCGCTGTTTACCCCTCAGGCCCACCGTGCGGTGCTGGCAGCCAGCAGCTCGTACTTCCGGGATCTGTTCAACGCTGGGGGGAAGAGCTCTGTGGTGGAGCTGCCCCCGGCCGTGCAGCCGCAGAGCTTCCAGCAGATCCTGGCCTTCTGCTACACGGGGCGCCTCAGCATGAACGTTGGAGACCAGTTCCTGCTCATGTACACCGCCGGCTTTCTCCAGATCCAGCAGATCATGGAGAAAGGCACAGAGTTTTTCCTCAAGGTAAACATGTAGATGCATTGGTGAGAAAGTCCATAAGAATGTTTCTATAGATAGAAAATAATTTGTAATCGTGGAGGGAAAAATGAACCAGACGTGAATAAAATAGCCTTTTTTATGTGCCGCCCCCATGGCTCCTGTTGTGTGTGACATTATGCACGACATTATGTTGTCATGGGGGTGTCTGTTTGTAGACACGTTATTGAGACTAAAGAATAATTGAAACATCATAGTGACACCACAGGTTCCCTCTATAGTAGCAGATGATCTGATTAGATTTGGAGTGCCTTGCTGCATAAATCTGCATATTAATGATGAAAAGTGATTTTCTTGAAAGACACCTGGAGACACAGAGTTAACATGATACCAGCCATGTGTTACGCGACGTATGTGATAAATTACGTTATTTGCTACTGCGGGACATGTTAAGTTGCATCCTGGTCTTAAAGTACTGGTTGTCAGAGTAGCTACCAGGGAATATTGGGAACTTACATTTGATGGTAAAACTCAGTCCACCTTGTTAGTACGCTGAAAGTAGTTAATTTTGTACAAAAGAAAGAATCCTTCCTCTCTATGTTGCCGGGCAATAAACTTGATACGTTTATTTTAGGAATATAAACCAGGGCTACAAATAACTATTCTAGCTTTTATGTTATGAATTACAGAAATGGTCAGAAAACGTTCCTGGAGCCCTTGGCAGCCCTTGATCTGACCATGCTCAGATCACGGCCATGTAAAAAAGACCCCTAATATAAACATGTTTCAAGTTTCAAGCCTGCGCCGTGTTTTCGTTGCATATTTTAGGGCGTAACTGACTAATGGTACAAAGTTTTGGAAGTGGTCGGCGGGCATTAGCCCAAGAAACGGACTGCAGGTTATTCCTTTGGGGCAATTGCTCCCATCAGATGCACATCCACCAAAGGTTTTTGCTTTTGCCACTGACAGGCTCGGGTTGTTGACGTCATTATGGACAGAGACCTTTTTGTTACAGAGTAAGATTCTTCCTGTTTAACGGGTTGTTGTAACAACTCGCCGGTCGCGGCTTCTCCCTGGACGTACTTTCACGGGCGCAGTTGCCCACAAGGATTACGTTGCAGCCCGTTCTGCGGCTGCTGGCTGAGGCGATGTACTGTTTGTGCCTATTAGTCATTTACACCCTGGAATATGTAAAAAGCCATAACAGTAACTTTACCTAAATAAAGTAATCTAAAATTGGCAGAATATTAATTGAAATCCTGAACTACCTGATCGTAGAATAAGTAAACAAGATTATGGCTATGACCAGATATTTAATTCCACATTTTGGCTCTTTAGAGTTTTCCATACTCGATGCTAATATCAGTAATATCATCAATGAAATGACCGTCCTTCTCTATATTGCCACGCCTCCAGGTCTCCTCTCCAAGCTGTGACTCCCAGGGTCTCCACGCTGAGGAGACCCCGCCTTCCGAGCCTCAGAGCCCTGTCACCCAAACAGTGGGAGGGGGTGGAGTCGGCGTCGTGGCCACAGCCGCAGGAAGGCCCACCTCTTGCCTGACGCCCCTTCCCCTGGTGTCCAAGGTGAAGACGGAACAGACGGCCTCCACGCCGCAGCAGGTAGGCCGCCACTGATTATGTTGGCAAAGTGTTGCATTGATGAGGTAATCAACAGCATCTTGGCTTTTTCTGTCACTTATGTGAAGTAGTCTGGAAAAAAGAATAAGTCAGTCAGTCAGTATTATCTTCATTTGAAAAGGGGCATCATGAGTAGGTGTCTCTGAGCTTGAGATTTGAAAAGGCTTTGATAGACTTTCAAGGAAACATCGCTCCCAGGAGCTTCCAATAATATAACACCCATATATCCAGATTCCTCTTTTGACAAATCATAACTTGAAGGTTATTTCTGAATAGGCCTGTAACTACAGGGTTCGTGCAAAGTCTGGAAAACCTGGAAAATGCTTTAAGGTTAGGAATATGCTTGGAAATCGAATATACTTGTTGAAAAATGCTTGATTTTTCGCCACATTTTTCGACTCATGTAGACCAAAAGTCTTCTCACATTTTAAAATGAACCAATCCTGTCATCATATTTGTTGTTTCCTGGCATTTATAGTAAGAATTAAAGGCTTCGAGAGTCTGGAAATATATTGTTTAGATACCTTGAAAGTGCTTTAATTTAACTCTGTAACCCTGTAATTACATTATTGACGGGCAATATATGGTCCTTGATCCTTTTTCGGTGGCCTCGATGTTTACGTGCCTGTTTGTTTACATGCCGCCAACATGAAGTCCTACTGTCTGACGCTGTTTTCAGAAGAAGCATTTGAAATGTAATTTAAGCTTGGAAGACATATTGAAGTGCTTTTGGCTTTTGAAAGTTGTCTAAACGATATTAATCTCTTCATAGTTACTCTTTGCTGTTAAAATAGTCTTAAATAGATAAGCAGTTTCTCTCTCGTCCTCAGCAGGAGGGCTCTCCCTACTCGGTGGTCTGCACCCCCGTGGCCAAGCGGCTGTGGGAGGGGGGCAACCGTGATGGGGGAGGGGGGTCCGGAGGGGGCGGGGGAGGTGGGATGAGGAAGGCCGCACGCTACTCTTCCTCTTCCTCTTCCTCCTCCTCCTCCAACAACGCCACCCAGGATGCCTCTGGGCGCGGAGCTGCTGCCAATGCTGCCATGATGGGCGGCGGCGGCGTCACTTCAGTGGGAGGAGCCGGACTCAACAGTAACCACAACAACAACAACAACAACAACGGCGGGACCCCTGAAGGCACTAGCCCGGGCACGCTGAGCATGTACACCAGCGACTCACCAATCAGTTACCACGACGACGAGGAAGAGGACGACATAGCGGATGACAGCGCTGAGGAGCAGTACAGGCAGATCTGCAACATGTACACCATGTACAGCATGCTGAACGCTGGAGCAGCAGGTAAGCTCTGACAGCAGTTCATCCATCTATCTGGTGCTCTTGCTGCAGCGTGTTTCCCGGAAAATGTGTTTTTATCCGGACATCGCAGAAGTGCAGCGTGTTGGGGATCCTGCCTCGAGCTTGCGATTCCTTTATTTAATCAAAAGCACGATCAGATAGTTCAGCAGAATTAAACATTCCAATGAACGATTATTTTCACGATCAATGGTTTAGCCTATAAAATGTCCAAAAAATTTGAAGAATAAACATGCACAGTTTTGTCAGTTTTAGACTGCTTAAAAAGTCTGGCATCTTAAAAAGTTTTTAGTTAGGGGGGGTTGCGCTCTGAAGCTCACTGGTAAACTGACGTTTCAAATGATACCCAGCTCTGAGTGCAAGTAAAAAAAACTGATAGCTGTCCATCATCCCTCCTCAGTGGTCGGGGAGCGGGTGGAGGCTCTTCCGGACTTGGCCCCAGACTCAGGCGGCGGGCGGGGGGGAAGGGGGGCGCGGTCCCGGCAGGACCTGGCGTCGCTGCCCGCCGAGCTCATCAGCCAGATCGGGAACCGCTGCCACCCGAAGCTGTACGAGGAGGGCGACCCGGCCGAGAAGCTGGAGCTGGTGAGCGGCACCTCCGTGTTCATCTCCCGCGCCCAACTCATGAACTGCCACGTCAGCGCCGGCACCCGCCACAAGGTGCTGCTCAGACGCCTGCTGGCTGCGTTCTTTGACAGGTCAGTGTTCAACACGCTTCACCTACCAAACTTTTGGCCGGGTGGCCCACTGACCATTTTCTAATTCACAATGAAAACAAATTGATTCACACAGGGAATCTTTAGTTTTGTACCAATTAGTAAATGTTCAGTAATGTCCCTCGGCTGTTAAAGTTACATATAAGCCTATCAGCTGTCTGTGCAGTACAAGTGGATACACTTGATTTCCGCGAAATGTTCACCGGCAGAAATTCTTCAGGGCAAATTTCTCCCAGGTACCTGTGCGGTGCTGCGACTGGATTTGCCTCTTGGCATAGATGAGTGAGGACAGCAAATGTCAAAAGGTTGACAAAGAAAACAATTTGCCTTTATTTTGCCACCTCACACCTAAACGTCTGTTTGATTTGCCAAAATGACAGTTGCTGTATGCGAGGATGCTAATATCAGGCGCCATCACCAGTCAAAACATGCTTCAGTGCAGTGTTCCCGTCTGGCAGCGCCGCAAGATATCTGCTAAATATTATTAATGTGTGTTCATTAACTGGCCCCTGACCTCCTGTCATTTTGCAAAAGTTTCCCTCCCGGGCAAAGCAAGCTGAGTATCCTTGATTTAAGCAGCAGTAAATGGTGACTGCAGGCTGTGAACTAGACTACAATCGCAGTCGATCCACTGTTGGCATTGAATCAATTTTTCTGCTCAACCTACTTAGGTCCGAGATGAAACTGTGTTTTAATATGCAGCCTTCATTTGCCTTGAAATTTGTCTTGAGATCAATTTATGTCTGCTGCATATCTGTTGCTAGTGTGCTGATATGATGCGTGCATTTTCAATGTTTTCCCTTGCTCAGGAGCACTCTGGCCAACAGCTGTGGAACTGGCATCCGCTCTTCAACCAACGACCCCAGCCGTAAACCCCTGGACAACAGAGTGCTGCACGCTGTCAAATGTGAGTGTCACACACACGCAGTTTTTGTTACCATGCGGCTTATGAGCTGCGCGCGTGCAGAGCTAAAATGTACATTTTAAGACGCCTCAACATCCCTTCTTTTTTCTTCGTTTGCCTGTGGTGTCTTTGTTAATCTTCCTTTCCTTCCCTCTTCCTCTCTTTAATCTTCCTTTCCTTCCCTCTTCCTCTCTTTCCCCTTTCCGCCTCTTTTCCCTCCTCCAGTTTACTGCCAGAACTTTGCGCCGAGCTTCAAGGAGAGCGAGATGAACGCCATCGCGGCCGACATGTGCACCAACGCCCGCCGCGTTGTTCGCAAGAGCTGGATCCCCAAGCTGAAGCTGCTGATGGCCGACAGCGACGCCTACTCCGCCTTCCTGGCCGACAGCGTGAAGATGGAGGCCGACGCGCTGGGAGCGGAGCAGGGTTTCGACCCTGCCTCCCTGGAAGCCGTGGCGGCCGCCAACAATAACGAAGTGGGAGGCGGAGCCGCGCCAGCAGACACCCTCCATGCGGCAGGAGGAGACGGCAGCACTTTGTTTTGAGTGAGTGAACGGACAGATCGATGGCGTTTCTCTGGGGGCGATGAGTAGAGAACGGTGGTCATGACGACGGTTGTCGCTCATCCCCTAGCCGCCATGTGTTTGGGGATTTGTTTCTTCTTATCCACCTCTTTTGGTCAGTTTGTTCTGCTTTCCTTCCTTCGTTTGTCCACATTTCTGCCTCTCTCAGTGGCCCAGAATGCCCCTCTACGGATTGGTCCTCCCTTTTCTGGTAGAGAGAGACAGAAAGGTAGCAGAGGAAGAGGAGGCTGACTATTAGTGTCCCCCCCCCCCCCCTTCATTCCTCTGCAACCTTTCAAGACCTTAATTTTTCAGCCTTTGTTTTTAAAAGTGTGTACTGTCAATACGGCCCTTTTCTAACCATAATCAACCCCACACTGTCCCGGGGTGGGGTGGGGGGGGGTTAAGCCTGTTTGGAGAAAGTGACATTTCCTTCCCCAATCTCCGGTAACACTGTTGTTTTGATATTGAATGTACGCGTGACGAAGCACCCGGACCGCAGCATTGAGTCAGCGGAGGTTGAGTGAGCTTGTTCAGAGCCCTGTCTTTTTTTATTTGTTCGCTTTTTGTTTGTTTTGCATTATTTCATCTGGACGGCCGGGTGAAAGCTTCTCCGAGAGCGTGGGGTTGATGAGGTCAGGGGTTGAAATGAATATTAATATGTAACGGCATGGTTTATGATCTCCCCGACCTCCGCCCGACCCCACCAACCCTGCTCTTTAACCGGGGATGCTGGGAAGCCGCCACTTAGTGTGGTGGCAGACACAAAAATCCCATTTCCACGTTGAGGAAAAAAAAAAACGAAAACATTTCAGTTGAACGTTTTTGTGTTTCTAAATTCTTAATTTTTCCTTTTTTGTGTGCGATTTTGTTTCTGTTTTTTTGCCAGGCCTCCTGAGGGAGAGGAAACTTGTTACCGATGATTGTCAAAGAGTTTGCGCGCGATAAATGCACTGTGTTATTTCCTGCGGTATGAGTACAATCGAACTACGTTTTTGTAGGTATCAGAAAGGGGGGGGGGGGTGTTTTTTTTTTTTTTAAAATGC